>OZ026818.1:7972929-8179179 GCA_964023185.1 Macaria liturata
AGACGTTCGGGCGTAATACTAAGCGGGCGCCGTGGACTGTGAACGGTGGCTTGTGATCGAAGACCGCCCTACTGTGTTGTGTATACGGTTAGAGGCAGCCGAGCCGGAACGCTCCGACCACCGCGGAATTTTGTGATACAAATTGTGTTTTATCTCAAAACTTCTAGCCTACCATCAAATTAGAAAAATTAGAGTAAGAAACTTCTGTTCGAAAATTGATTATTTTTTGGATTTGCGTGAACATGTGAAGGAATTGTAGTTTCTTGTGAATAAATTATTCGTATATAAATTAGTGTGAATATAACAATAAAATAGTGACAAAAGACTAAAAGAAACCCGACTTAGTTGTAAATAATATTGATATCAAAGTGTTTCCGATACTTATTGCTTAGGTGAATAGTGATAAGACGACTATTGTTTAAAATATCGTATGTACGTTGTAATTTTTTGTAAAGTTACTTTTAAGTGAAGTGTATTGATTTTGAGTAGTTTTTGATAAGTAAATATTGAGAAATAATTACTGAATGGACGAGTAGCACACGCATTCTGTTGGTTTTTAATCAGAGAGCTATCAAAATGGTAATCAGGGTAAAGCGATCATCGGCACACCTGCAGCAAAAAACTTTATTTTCCATTCATTATTCTTAATTAAATGAGACTGTTCCACTTTGATAAACTCGCGTGCATATTTACAGCATTCATGTCATTAATAATTGATTGTTTTGTTCTTCATTAATGAGAGTTAAAGTCTCAGTGTAATTATTTTGGTTCGATGTGTACGTTGATGTGTATACTCGTCCATATTTTATCTTCACAGGAATTGATGATTACTAACGACGAGTGATTAAATACGTCTTATTACTTATGCCATCTTCCATATTGTGACAAAATGTTAATAATTAAGGGCGATCGTGCATACAAAATCTGACGATTTGTTATTTTCATTGTTGTCTTAAACCATGTACTAATCCATATTATACGAATGTAATGTAACGCCATCGACTTACATCGGCAATTGCATGACAAATCGGTTGTTTGATCATTGAAACACTACTGTTCTAGAAATAATTCTACATTTGTAGGCAATTCAGATCAAATAACCAATTTTGTATGAAAAACTCGCCTATTAGTTGAAATTATTAATTTGTTATCAAATTTCTATAATAAATATTTGTTGCCAGTTAACAATTTATGTATAATTTATAGTACGTGAATATAGGAATTGATTTCCCATTGTGCTCATAGAGATAAAATTATATCATTAGAGTCAAGTTGAATATTTTAAAAATATTATTATTGTCCGTCTTCTGAAAAGCTATTAGAAATTCATAGATAATTTTATTAGTGCTGTTACGTTTATAGGAATATGGTGAAATTTGTTTTTAAATCGAAATGTGTAGTATACAATCTACTGAAATTTAATTTACCTTGTCCTTTAAATACTGAAAAATATTGTTTTACAAAATATATAAAACTGTCATGACTTTTTACCGGATGATGTATGTTTTTTTTTCTCTTTTAAAGCGATATTTGTTATTTGCGAATAAATATGAAGGAATTGGAAAATTTGTTATACACACGTTATTGTATTATAATAAACATTTTTATTAAAATTATGAAAATACTATTGACGTTACAAAGAAATATGATTTAAATCAGCATTTTGTTACAATTTGGTGTTTAATGGAGTGCATAATATGGTGTCAAATAAAGAATTGAAATCATAATAACGTTATTTTATTCCTTTTAAATTTTAAATATCACCACCGTAGATTTTTTGTATTAGTTTTTGTAAATTAATTTCAGGTTCTTTATTGATGAGGATGAGTAAAAATTACGAGATAATATATGTTCAAACAAATTTCAAAGACCGGCTATCAAAGACTTATTAGTTTGTATTATGAGATAGTTCAAATAAGTATAAGTAATAATTTAAGATAAAACAAAAATATTTAGTTCCATATTGATAGAAAAAAAATGCATAAGTAATTCATAGTGATAGACGAAAAAAATTAATTCATTTTGTATAAAATTCTGACGAATGGGTCCATAACTTAGTAAGGAAATGAGTAACTACATTTTTCTGCAGAAACACATTTGCTTCACCAAATTTGATCAACATGGATGAAGATAATTACATAAGCTGCTAATTTTATCTTCTTAACTCTGGCTACTGTAAAAGCGTTTTAAGGAGCTTACGTCACGCGCTGCTTGCTTCCAAGTAAATTCACAGGGATTAATAATAAATTTAACTGAGAAAATAACGAAAGAGAGACGCGGAAGAGAAAGGAAGTTAATGAGAGTGCCGACTCGCCGAGTGTGTCGTCACAATGCACTTGGCTCATTCAGTTAGTTACTTACAGCTATAGATAACAGATACATTAATGCAAAGATGGAGCGTAAAGATAGTTTCCGGCATCTGTGAGTTAAGATGGTTCCAAAATTTATGATCACTAATCCTTCAACTTATGAAATGTAGCTTACTATGTACAGTGACTATTTTAAAAATTGGTTCACGACAGCATTATAGAAACTTAAGTAATAAGTCAGGGATGGACTTTATTCAGTACGGAGTATAATCGCTTAGAATCCATCTATCTATGTTAATATATCTTTGGTTAGTACATCAGCCAGTTCAAGTCAACGTTTCAAATTTCAATGGTCAAATTTGCAGCAGAATTCGTAGAGATTCGTACACGGGAGTGATTAATTCGAGCACGGAACTGAATGAATCACATCCACCAATTGAATGGTACGTGTGTGACGGAGAGAGCGTTTTGTTCCATTCAAATGTTCAATTATTGGACAAACTCTCGCTTCCAATAGAATTTGTTCGTTGGAAATTGTTGCGTTTGCTCTTTGTGAATGTTGTGTAGAATAATTTAACACAGTGTAACTTTGAGATATACTAAAATATTGCCTTATACGGAGTTACTAACAGAGAAGCGGGATATTAATGTATTGGAACTATTTTATACAAGCACATAATATAATAATAATAATAATCATTTTATTTACACTTAAATAACTAGTTACAGATCTTAATGCTATGTACTTGTAAATGTAGGTACCTGCTTAAAGTAGAATACAATATTTAACAAGATAATAATTACTACATAGACATTAAGCACTGGGTGCACTACATTGCACACTAAGTCGAAACTTGTGTCGTGCAATGTAGGCTCTTTCCGTTGATTCATAGATGTAGGTACATAGGTATATGGAATAAAAACTACAAGTGATAATAAAAACAACAAGTATTACCTATGTACTTGAGTGTAGTTCTTAATAAAAAAAATAGAAAAATAAATAAATCTAATTATCAGAAATTAGTATAACTGCACATGTTCGTCAAAAACATATGTAACTACCTACATACATAGTTTCGCTTAGATATACACATCTATGATACTTTATTTATTAACTAGTCTTAGTTAATAAATAGCGAATTTACTTAGTTAATATAAAGCGAATCGCAAGACAAATACAAAGAAAAGCATATCTGCACAGAATTCATGACATTAGGTAAGTACATCAAATTCTAAGATCTAGTCAAGTGTCAACATAAATTATGTTCCTTCCATTCCAGGGTATTTTATTTTTGTGGGTATATCCTGTGATAACGCGGCACGATTATTGTGTGTATTCAATGTGTTATGATTGGGGCCTGCATTTCAAAACTAAATTGTCCGGTAACATGCATGGTATTGCAAGTTAATGTTGCACACGCACCTTGTAAAATATATGAGGACACATAACTAATGATAATGTAAAAGTATTCCTATTTAAAAGCATTCATCCCGACCCGATCATATTTTCGGCAAGCGTTTCGCGCACCGAAAGCAGCTAATCAACTCGTGGCGTGCGCCGGCGCGGCGGCCGGCGACTGGCGCGGTGACAGTGAATGGCAGCCCGCTCACTCGGCTCGGACGACTGATGCGTGGAGGGGATACTCTTGCGTTGTCTTCTAGGGATGGGAAAGGCTCGATACTATATACGTTATCGCAGTGTACCATTATCTTACGATGTTTATTTTGTCGATGTCATACATATCTCCAAACATAAATTATACCTATAAATCATTGAGGTCTGAGTATAACAGTTATGTAATTGAAATTTGTCAGAATCATAATGAAAATGGTCGTGTCGTTGACCTTTATAACTTAGTTTTGTTAAAACTTTGTAAATAATAAAAGATTTCACATAAGATTATAAAATTTAATTAAGTTTGAAATAGATACTGTAACTAAACGATTAAATTAGCAACATGTCTTAATCTTGTCCAGAGCGGGATGTTATCGAATTAGGTGCGCATGTAAGCTTGTTATGTTGCTATATTGGAAAACTTTACCGAAGAATACAGGATTAGAAAAGTTCCAGATAGAATGCTGAAGCGACGGACGTTCGCTGGAGCTAACTCTAGCCCGGATGTAATAAGTTAACGTGCCTTCAGTTAACTGTAGTTTACTTACTTTTTTATTTATTTGCAATTGAAGTAAAGTCGAGTATGATGTTAAAAATTAATAAATAGAAGCCCAAGAGCTAAAATAAACAAAGCCCTAATCAAGTAGCATAAAATATGCACCACTATAAAGCCGTGTTGTTTGAATTCATAGAAATACTTATCAATTTTCAACTCCGGGAAACTTGAATTTATTCGTAAAAGTTCTGTGTGCTGAGGAAGGAAACTTTTCCTAGTAGGTAGTTATTTCAACTTCAAAATAATTCTTCTCGGCACTGTACCTACCACAATCTCCGCTTTATTTCGAGAATTCGTTTTGGTCCGTTGTGAAACTTTCTTAAAGAAGAAGTGGATTACGCTTGTACTGAATCGCTTCAAGTGTCCGAGGACTAATTAATAGGGCGCTTTCTTGTGCGCCTGTAGCCGCCTCTACAACAACCTGTTTGTTTGTCCCGTTGTATTTGCATAATTGCCAGAGCTAGAGAGTAAACGCCGAGGTTTAATTACTTACTTCTTATTTACTCTCCGCTTTCAACGTTGTCACGGCGCAAACATAAAAATATGAGAGTTTATTGAAAGTGCAAAAAAACAACATCTCATTACCTTAATGTAACGCTACGCACAAACGAAATGGAAAAGCTGTGACTGTACCGGAGTGACGTTATCGAATTTTTAATTTCACGTCCCACCGCTATGCAAATAAAGCAACTTCCATAAACAAGCAGTGCGCCGGCAGCGATAAACATTTAAACATACCGGAGTTACGGCGAAATAATTGCGTTTCCATTCGGATATGTGAGCGGGTCCGGCTTGTAACGAACGGGGCGAGCGAATCAAGCGGACCGCGAAACCTTCAAATTGAATTTTAAGCATCCAATTTGTTTGCGCGATGGCGGCATCCGGCGGCGAAGTAGCGCGGCTCCGCGCGGACACCGCCGCGCCGCGTCGCCGCCCGGCTGCTTCCGCCCGCACTTTCCACACTCGTAAAGCAATTTTTGCCAGCCCACGCTGCCGGATCCAACCGGATCTAGATGAATTATTTATATATGCAGCCCAAGTCTGACGTAACAGTTAATTTTTTATTTAGATTTAGTCTAAACCGAGGTTTAATTAAGTCAGCGCGAGCGTGCCGTTAGTTAAATTAATTAGAACACGCCAATATTGGTAGCTCACTGACTGCGTCGCGTTAAAGCTTCGTGCTCATTTGTCCGTATTTAGTATCATTAATAAAATTGCCAATAATGGGAAATCCGATGAGAGCAAATGAAAAATTCCCGCATAACAGCTCGAGAGAGATTAACCGTTTAGGTTCATTTCCACTTAGAGTATTCGTGAGAAGGTTCTGGTATTTTATATATCTCGCAAAACTATTTCACGCTCCCTCGGAATCTCGCTCCGATATCGCGTATTTCCGACTCTCTACTCAGTTAGCTGCAAACATGATTACGCGAACATGGATTGGGATCTTAACGCTAGGGCACATACAAATATTTGCTTACGTGAAAATTGTTACATCTGATCTTCTGCTTGTTTTTTTTCCCTCCAAGTTGAAAATATTTTTCCTCAAATCGGCTTATAGGTTTACGCGAACGCATGATAAATTGTTTGTGAAATCCGTTGAAGTAGGAGCGTCTTAGGCATATATGGGGACCGTATACCGTTAATTATTTCTAGTGGTGTCTTGTAGGATAGTGCTGTGAGCGTTGTGTACACAGCGGGCCAGTCAGGTGCGCCAGCCAGCCTCTGTAAGTGAGGAGGCCGCTCAGCGCTCGCGTTACATAATTTACGCCTCCTTAAACACTCACTTTTATTTCACGAAACGCTTTTGACGTTTTCACGTATTTTTCTGTTAAATTATTTGTAGGGCTAGACACTCCACATAAACATAGGGGAAGGAAACCTTGCAGTCTGTGCACGCAGACCATTTTACGCCCATTAAACTTGCCGAAGTATTTGTAACTGGTAGTACTGCCCTAATAAATAAAGCTGAGGTTTTTGGCATTTCATTATTCATATATACTAACTACGTAAAGGTATATTTTGTTACTGTAATGAAATTGTTCCGTTAAGTCAATAAAATACCAACATTTTATTTTGATTATAATTTCATTAAAACCACTTTATAATTCCGCTCTTTATTTTGTTTCGCTTTGGGAATGTTAATTGAAACGAAAAAGAGTTGTGTAAAGATAAATTTTGTGAGCGCTACGAAAACAATCCCAGCCCAGTTGAGTTATTTTAATTAGCTTTATTTTTAAAGCGATTTACGTTTTTTAAAATATTGTCTAAGCATTTAGCTACAATATAACAAGGCTTTCTTAGCTACATTTTGTGTTTTAGTATTTTAGGAGTTGTTATAAAAACAAGAAGATGAAAATCATTTTTGAAAAGTAAGGCATTTCTTCCGTAACATAGATTGGCTTCACCTCTGACCTTCAAAGGTGGTCTTATTAAACTTAAGCAGCGAGGTCGATTTAGAATTTCGATTAATTTTCCATTTCCAATAAAGCTCTAAAAGTGTTTGGAAATATAATTTGGTCGAATGTTACTCGAAGGTTCTAAGTAACAATGGATCGAAGGGTTAAGTCCCGGGAGTGGTTTTTCTTGTGTCCCTTGAGACGGTCGCTTGCTCTCTATCAGTGAGGTAGGTACTTGGAACATCTACTCTGTTTTTTGTAGAATAATGTAATATTTTTTTTTAAAAAACATTACAATAATGCCATTTTTAATAACGTACATTAAAATATTGTTTCCGCACAAGAAAAACGAACTAACTGCGTCTATATCAGCTGGTTAACATCAACTGTCTGGTAGTTTGACTGATATTTTGAATGTTATATCTTTACAATTTAATTTTATATTTTTTTGTCATAACTCAGTACAGACGTTTCTATAATTTTACTAAGTTGCAGCAAGATCATAGGTTGGATATCGTAATAAATTGAAGTTAATAATTCGGTCACGTATTATGAATGCTTTCTGGATTAGTATGCTGGGACACTGCAAGTGGCCGGGACTCAGGACGTCTGGAGACGACATGGCTACGTGAGTAAGGACGCTTATAAACTATGCTACGAAGAACCATTAAATTGGGACTGTTAGTTATACCCTGCAGCTTTTCGCACTGCAATTTTTTTCTTTCTTAATATGAAACGACTTGCATATATAAGCCAAGGACCGAAAAGACATAATTGAAGTCTCTCTTGAGTCGTATTTCCTCATGGCTGAGGGGTCGTGACTCCCCCGCAGAATTTATTTGTTAGGAAAGTTTTCTTGGGCAGATACATCGAGGTGGGCGCCCAGGTCCTTCCACGGAAGACCAATGTCCTCGGATATTGTGGTCCTCAAACATGTCAGTTTCCTCACGATGTTTTTCTTCACCGCTAAGCGAGTGAAAATCCGCACTTAACTTGAAAATAAAAGTCATTAGTGTAGAGCTGGATTCGAACCAGGGTGCGTCTGGATGAAAAGCAGACACTGGAACCGCTGAGCCACACTCAATTCACATAATTGAAGTACTTACACGTTATCTAAATATTTAATATTTAAACCTGTTATTTCTGTAAATAAATATTTTTCTTTCTTTTTCTTTCTATTGTAGGTACCAGCCGTACCAGCTGTTTGTCATATGACTCTGAAAGATAAGATTCAGAAGATCTGAATACTCTCGTAACCACTGATGTGACTATCATCATCATTATCATCGGGTGCCATCTTCATATTGAAGTTTGGAGGTCAGTGGCGTGGCAATCAAATAGGTTATGTGATAAAATATATCTAAATGTATTTAAGTATAAATTACTGTTTTACATCATCAAAAGTGCAACTCTCTTGGATATTTTAATACAAGATAATTATTGTTTAGGACACGTAAACAGATACTTATTAATGTAAACAGCAGTATATCTTGCGCAACATACATACAATGTCGTAACATGGATATAATTCAGCGAGTGTATCGGTAATAACACCTACATGACCGCTACAGAGGTTCTAGGCGCCTGTGTTCGACATCGGGCAGGTGGTTTATTACCATTTAATTACCCGTGTATACATAACCATTAGGGATATAAATATTGGTGTGAACTGTTCCAATCAGAATCTTACAAAAAAGATTCCAGAAATTATTTAACAAACTTTTAATCCCGTTATGTTATTGACTTTCAGACTGGAAAGTGAAAAATACCTAATTACTAATGTATTGTAAATAAAGGAGGTACCCAAAAAAAAAACTTTTTCTAGTTGAAAGTGGACGCAGATCAAAATATTTAAACTCTCAAAATAAATAATTTAACAACAATAAAATTCCGTCTATATATGAATTAACAATTTAAATCGGACAACGTTTTAAATTGTAGCTCGACAAAATGCTGAAATGCGCAATTTTTCCAGTATGGTTAAAAACGGAAGTGAATTCCGCTTTTATTTATTCTTTGGCTATTATCCTGTTCAAGTTTTAATACCCGACCGGCGGCTGAAAGCCATCAACACTTATATTTTAAAGGGTTGGGAAGTTTATTGCATAAAAGCCAAAAAATATGACAGCGAAAATGGACAGCATTCAAATAAACCGAGAGCTAAGAAATATAACTTTTACGATATGAAACCGGCCGAGAAATCCGAGGATCTATAGAGCTGAGGATAGCGGCTTTGATTAATGATGAACTTGACACCTTTCAATATTATTTCAAAATCGTCCATCTAACGTAAAAATGGTTTCAGCATTTTATCTAATGGTGATATTTTTTCTCTCTTGCTGTAATAATGTTGAATAAAATCTCCAATTTTGAACAGTTTTATGTGATTTAGGAATTAGAATTAATTTAAGTAAAATAATATTTTTGAGTAAAATTACACAATTTGGATCTGAGTTGCAGAAACGTATCTAAAATATTAATACCACTATAAAAATAACAACGTTTTTAATTGTACTACCGGGTGGTAGAACTATGATGATACAATGGCTTCATGTATAGAATTTACTCTACTTGGTCTTGTACGATAAGAAAAAGTAGTTTACTTGTGTTTGAGATCTCTTCATCCCTGTCAATAAAACTACTATTTTTATTCATGGTAGATGTCTATCGGCGGCAAAGGTCCACCAGGGGTCCATTTTCAATTAATACGTTCTTTTAAAATGCATAAGGGCGCGCGGACTGTTATGACCAGTCTTAAAACGATTCTTTACGAACTTTTTATGGGTATCAATTTCACTTGTCAATTGTGCAATAAAATCCCAACTGGTGTCTCCTATCGCATTTGATTTAAGCTCACTCCTAACGAAATTGTTCCCTTCATTTTATCGCTTTTAACGGCACACAGCGTATAAGTATCGGTTTATGTGGCTTTAAAACTGTTATGAGTTTTACGTTACTGTCTAAGAATTGGGTAAAAACTGTAAAATGGTAGGATAGGAGGCAATGGCCTGTATTAATGGAAGCGAGTTTGCAAAGGTAGAAATAATATTTTCTTCTTATCCTAAAAATGATTTTTGGTCACGCATTAAGTAGTAATAAGGTTCAATTTGTAGGAAATTCAATTTGTACTTTATATTTTTGATGTTTGTTACTGACACAAGATTTTTTTATACCTACCAATAATGGGGTACATAACGTACAATGTAATAGCACTGATTATTTTAGGCACAGTATTATTTCAATCCATTCCAATATATTTCCCTCATTTGCTAAGGTACAAACTTTTTAACATCAATAATATTTATGAAAGTACAATATTAGCGTTGACTCGTAAAAATATTTCGCGCGAATTTGCTATCAAGTGAGTGAAGTTCGTAAACTTTTATGAAGGTTCTAAATAAACGAGTCGCCTTAAGTTTCTTTTTAGAATCTATTAGAAAGGAAAGTTATAATATCCGATCCCGAACATCTCAGCCGTTTACTATCACTTAACTCATTTTTATGCTCGCCATTTTGGCTTGCTGCTGTCCCAGATTCTGTATGAATACTGAGTCTCTCCATAATACGATACATGGCCCACCTTTAAAGAGGATCTTGTAAGTGGCTGCGCTATTTACTTGTCTATTCTTAGCCGAGCTTCCGAGAACTGCTGTCCATTAGACTTTAGTCGTTTAGTGGGGAAAGTCAGTCATTCTTAGAGTAATACATAGATAGATACAATAATTTGACCATTACATAATGATAGTCCCAAGGCAGATATGAATGAATTCAAGCATTTTGCATAGAAATGATACGAATACGTACAATGTATTTTAGGAATATGCATACGTTTGTATAAAAATAACCTTTATCACCGAACTGGAAATATACGCCGAAAGGTGCGGACGGAATTCTCATGAGGCTATTGTTTTATGCAGACATTGGCACCTATAAATTCTTATAATCCCACTTGTATGTAAAACTGAGGGTCAATGACTACGGTTCGCACCGGGACGGAGGGAAATGATCGCGGATCCTTCGTAAATCTTTCCTTACCTGTAGTTTATTGAATAGTGAGTATCGGCCCGGCGCCGGCGGGCGAAGCGGGAGCGTGGCGGCGGCAGAGGCGTGAAGGTGACGCGACCGCAAGCGCAATAAGGCGCTAGAAACGTCCGGGCCTTGTCTTAATTGACAATAACTGTGAGTCCCAGAGCGCCCGAGCCTGCTCCCGACGAATAATTAACGAACTTCCGCGATTTTCGAGTTTGTAAATTGCCTCATGGTCTCGTCGGCCCGCGTCGGTTTGCTGATATAAATTATGTGCGCTCAAAATTAATCTTAGTGATTAAAGAACACTCTCGCTTTGTGGGTTTTCCATTTAATCGTATTCTTACAAAAGTTTCTCGATGTTTGATGTGATTCCAAGTTTGACGTGTGCGGTGCCTCCGACCAGATTACTCGTGCCTTCCAAATTACGTACCTGTTTAAAATAACAAAGTAGGAGTTTGTTTGAGACTTATTATCATACGTTAGAGAGAAGCATCTCTTTATAACGACACGACGAGGAGCTCCGTCGAATGTTGGCGTGTAATGACAATCAACATTGGCTCGCCAGACAAATTGTTTGTTCGTCGCGTGTGTACGATCAATGTAACGTTGGATAGGTTTTAATAAACATCAGTCGTACCTTGAAAGAGTATATCGTGTTTAATTACGACGACACTCGCTCGAGACGTAACTTTAATAAGTCCTTTGCTCAGTAGAGAATTGCGGGTTCTGTAGCGGGTGCGAGCATAAACACAGAATTTACAAACCCACGCGTTTCATTAAAATGTAAACAAGGTTCTATATAATTCGTGGTGCGTAAATACATCAGCGGGATCAGAGAGGCGGAGTGCGCTGCTCGATGTTTACGGTCAACATTAACCGCGGAATCATTGTCCCTGAGAGAAACTCTTACCCACGCTGAGAGTACGAAACCGACATTTGCATGCTCCCGATGCAAAATCCAGATGGTAATGAGGATTTTGGGAATAACGTTTCAGCAGCGAGAGGTTTATGTGAGCATTACTTCGATGCATGTTAATAATATGTAGAGAGGGTAACGTTATGATAAAACGAAAATTTGAGAGGATCTTTTCGTCAGAGCTCAAGTCTGATTTAAGAAGTAGGTAAATAGGGAAATTTAATGTCGTTAAAGACAGTGCAACATTAGCTATCTAAATAATGTGTTTTTTTTACGTGGGATAGGTTTACGTTTGAGTACAGCCTGCCTGATGTTAAGCATTGCTGCAGCCTAGGATGTAACACGCTTACCTAGAAGATACCTATTAACTCTAGATTTGAAGATTTATATATATATTTAATGATTTAATATTATTTAAAGTAGTAAATTACCTATTTCTTGTGACAAATATTTATATTATTAATCATATTTATACGTATGTACGTCGTACGGGCTGGCAGCCACTGGACGTAAAAAATGACATTAATGTATGGTATACAGATAACCCCATACCTTGTACATTATATAGAAGTTATTTGTCCAAGTATAGTTGACTATACTTGGACATAGCATTATCTGTATACTAAAAAAATAGTACCGAGGACAACGTTGCAAGGAAAATTGTCCGTCTCGCTGATCCCGAAGAAACGAACGATCCCTTCCCAGTAGTTTGAGGTATAGATATGGGTCGAAGATTATTTTGATACGGGATATGGCTCATAAAATCCATCCATTACTCTGTACGCAACCCGCATTGATAAAAAAGACAATAACTGCCGTTGTATACCGTACTGACCTACTGAGCTATTTTAGAATTCGATGCCAAACCTTTGAAAGGCGCTTGGCCTTAGGCTTAAAATGGTTAGGATATAAAGATGTGTTGTGGTTAGGTCTTTACTTGTTTCCGTAAGTACATATATTTACTCCATATTTATACAAATACAAAATACAAAATCATTTATTTGCCAAATAAATTGTCACAATATGTTTGGAATCCTCTGACCTCGTGGTAGCCGTTAGGCTGTGTTACGAGGCCAGAGTCATCTCCCAGTATAATATATCTAGTTTATTTATAGTTACATCTTAGCTAGGTTACATAAACAATGCTTTTATTTTATTTCAATGTAATTTTATTCGTAATTTCGCTGATGTTATAGAAAAACATATTTCAATAATGGTCCATTTTATGGGATAAAAGCTAACTCAATTTCTGCGATCGAAATGCTTTACTGTAAATCTTGTAAGTATAGAGCTACAGAGGATAAACATTAGAAATTTCTTTTAATTATATAATGTATTCAAATAAATGTTATATTTCTATTTATTTGTGTTTTTGAAATTTGTATTTCAAGCTTTATTTTTACCATCCCTAACTTCATCAAGGTATTTCGTACCGTTTCCCTGAGAAGCACAGTTGTTAAGTCTACAACAGCATTCAACTCGCACCAGTGAACTATTGTTTGTCGTTTGACATGTTTGCTTTTCTCTTTGTTGTCTAATAAACTTTTGCACCATTCGCTATACAATACAACGTGCCTGGAACTTCGGCACAGAACGCCTGAATGGTACAATCGCATCAGGACACATTGATCTATTACATATTCTTCATTTTCATTGCGAAGTAAAGTACATATTATATAATAAATAAAATAAAATAAAAAAGCCTTTATTCACCTGGTATTTAGTATGTTTACACAATTTTAATAATTAAAAATAATTGATTAACTAGGCACCCAAATACGGGTATAGGCCTCCTCCTTATGTTGCCATCTCGCTCGGTGTTGTGCCGCTCGTGTCCAGGTAGCGCCTGCCACCTGCTCGATGTCGTCGCTCCACCTGGAGCGGGGCCGTCCTCTGCTGCGGGTCGTGTCTCGGGGGTGCCAGTGGAGGATGCGCTCACTCCACCGGCCGTCAGTCGCTCGGGCAATGTGACCTGCCCATATACATATTATATAGTATCCTTTATACATTAGACAGTCAGGCATTTGACCATCATATCACCAAAAACAACATCCGCGCAAACAACACTGGCTCAAGATTATTTATCTGTTGCTTACCGAGCCTAAATAAATTATCAGATTAAATTTTGTTCTAAATATCACGATGTGAGGTACATTTGCAAACTGTATCTGTTAGGTTTTAACTTGAGTTTGAGTAAACTAGTTAGTTGCAGTTTTACTCATGAATAAATATGAAGTTGCTTTGGTGAAAAAAAAGTAGGTATCTATGTTTCATCCTATTACTAAATACATTACATATAAAATATTTTTTTTTGTTTCTGATAAAATTCAGTTAATAGAGTAAAATTTGAGGACCTTCTTTTTATAAGTTGGTTAAAATGGATAGTGGAATCCGACCCTAATGGAAGCAAAACTACTCTGATTTATAGTCACTGCAATTTGGACAAAGTGGGAGAGTTTGTTTCTAACTTAATAATGTAATTAATGCCGAAGCAGGTAGCTGCTACAACACGCTCGTATGTGTTACATAATTACTCGTGAATGAATTGTGCTCATATTTATGTGACACACAAAACTAACTTTAGTGTGTTTTGACCAAACTAATTTACACATTTAGTTATGCTATTGTACCATTATTAACTGTATTTTATAAATGAGTGGTTTGATTGTCTATCTATCTATCCAGCTACATAAATATTAACTATATCGTTTAATATTTACTGTTTTTACCTTTCAACCCTACGGTTGCTTGGAAGAGATCGCTTCTAGCGATAACGCTACCATATGTGGCACTAGTTTTAAATGTGTATTTTTGTCAGTAAAGCGTTCATTTCTCTATTTATTCACCAACAAATTTTTGATGTACTAATGTGTGAGTGAGTGTGAGAATGTAATGTGTGAGGGATATCTGATCACACATGAGTTTACACATTCACTTCATTACATACCTACCCTATAAGCCTATAGAATCAATCACTATTTTAGACTTGTACTAAACCCTTATTCAGATACAAGAGCTAAGCCTAGTCTCACACATTCTCCTAAATTAGAAGCCCTTAGAATTCGAGACGTTCGGTATCTTAGGTATATCCGAGGCTGCGAAACTCAGTGGAATGTGAGGGACTACCTTATCAGTCTGTCAAGTAAGCACTGCTATCATGCGGGCCCTCTTAGCTGGCAGAAACCACTGTAATGCTTTATACAAAAGGTACGTTTTAGGTAGTTCGTAGTTTAGGAAAATTAGAGAGGATGTGACGACTCAAAAATTTTTTTAACTGCCTGCTTTATCTAAAGAATTCTTATGAAATAAAGAAAAATAAAGAAAAACTAGTCATTATTTTGAAATAACATACAAATATTCACAAGTCATTTTGATACAAATCATTTTGTAAATAATGAAATGATTAACGAAATTAATTCAATAAAATTATATACTTACCAAAGATATAAATACAAACTATTACGAACATCAGTTCATGAAATAACATGCAAAGGGTTAATCAGACTCAAGCTTTGTACAATTCCAACAATATCACATACGAGTACAAGCAGGTCAAGTGACAACAACCCTTTTTATGTCTGTTAAAAGTACTTTAATTACTATCAAAGTCCGTTAACTACAAGCACTCAATCATTGCGCGTCATATTTTTTACTAAACTAACCGGAAACTACTCGGAGCCACGTTCGCAGCAAAACTTCTTGCAGACGTTGAAGAGCCTCTCTGGTTCCGCGGGAAGGGGAAATTAGCTCGCATGGCAAATTGTTTTACACCAACGACAGCAAAACAGACGACTTATTAAGGTTAACTGATTAATATATGTCAAATATACCAATAAAATAAGTAGCAAAATCAAGGAAGTTTTCGTTATTAATTTGTATAGTTATTATTGGCGGATAATTTTAATCACCTAAATCATATAAATTTAAACAGTAACTACAGACAGCTGTAGTATCATACACATGATAATTAGTCTGTTGCAGTATGAAAAATGACGACTTTAATTAATATGTAGGAGTGGCCGGGCGCCGGGGCACTGAGATGTCAGGAGTGCGCCAATAGAAGGTTTCACATCGATTGATACTTACATCCGTATGAAATGTGGACTAGAAACGCCCCCACACTCGACGCACGTTTGAGCTGGATGTTTATAGGTCAGTATCGGACAACACATTTTAAAAAAGGTTTGATACACAATTAGGTATCATTGAGTTGTTTAGTCTATGTTATACACAGTTGTCGACCCTCGTCAGGCCTCACAAATTGTATCTGAAATAACTTTCATTCCCCAACAAGCCGAATATCTTGATACCGATGTTATTACGCAGAATTGATTTCCTGATGCTTACCTGCTTAAATGGGATCGTTTTCATAATACGTATATCGAGATAATTCCGTATTGTTGCTGACTTACAATCCTGCATGAGAGAGTGTTTGCGAAGCATACACAATATACACATACTATATAAATATATATATATAAATTTTATAATTTTACTAGTGGGTGCTCGCGGCTTCGCTCGCATTTAGAAGTAAAACTTGCATTCCCTATTTCACACCTTTAAAAGTGGCATTTACAAAAAACCTTTCTTAGCAGATGCTTATGTCATAACATCTACCTGCATGCCAAATTTCTGTGTTTTTATTTTTCCTTTGAGTTTAATATAACTAAAATAAAACAGAAACATTTTCTGACAATAACAAATAATTTAAAAAACAATTTGTCACGTGACAGTTTTGCTCAGGATTCCGATTGATGGAACGTAGGCGTGCTTTGGAAAGCGTTCCGCAATCGTCAAGAAGATGAGTGGAGCCCGCGGAATCTTTACTTTATTTCTGACCGCTGCAATATTCTTGTGGGTAATAGATTTCTATTTCACTATTTACCTTCTCAAAAATTTGAAAAGAGTTATGAAAGCTTGTTATTTTTTATGTAGGTACAAATTATAATTACTTTACGACGATTTTGCTAGCTTCAAATATGTAATTAAAAGGATTAAATAGACAAAATTATATCAATTTACTAAAACGGTTTCACCCAAAAAAGGTTGGGACAATAGCCGGTAACTAGCAAAAAATTTAAGAATCATTTCTTTTTGCCTTAATATCCTTGAACCAGCGATCTATTTAGGGCCATTTATATTCAAATGAGTCTTAGAAAAAATGACTGATAAATGTATTGTTAAAAGAGATAGTAAAACTATTCAACTAATTTAAAGGATTTGGACGTTAGTTTGAAAAATGCGATTTCATCGCAGCACAAAGCGAGCATTTGTGCCTAAATTCGCTTGCGGTTTGTTGGGAGTCACATAATTGGTTCAGGTCTATTGGACACTCACGTCTTTTTGGTTAATAATATCTTGACACTAGAGTTAACGACTCATATATATTATGATGTACGTTTTTGTATTTTTGAGTGTTTTAAATGTATGAAAATGTTGACATTGAAGCGGTGGCAGGCGGGTAGACAATCTCATTTTGAAAGTTTTTGTATGAAACAATCTAAACAATCACTTGCCTATGTTTTAATGCTTTGGGGCAATTCTACAGAGTATGAGAGGGTTTTGAAGTTACAAAAAAGAGCGGTAAGAACTTTAGTTGGAGGAAAATATAGAAAAACTTGCAGGGAACATTTCAAAACACTGCAAATTCTGACATCTGTGTCCCAGTACATACTGGAAATTCTTAAATATGTTTTTAGACGTCGAATTCTATATAAAACAGTAGTGTGTGATAATAAACGATCAGTCAGAAGGAAAAATTGAACTTTTTTGGAAATACCAAAACGTCGTCTAAATATGTTTTCTAAATTACCATTTGTTATCGGTCCCACTTTTTATAATACATTGCCAGAAGAAATAAAACTATGACTGAAAATAATTTCCTAGATAGTGTAAGAAGGCTTCTTTTGGACAAAACATTGTACAGCTTTAAGGGATTCATGACGAACGACTATAGTCACTTAGACTATGGAAACAAGTCAATGCCCCTCAAAAAATGAAATCTAGATATGATATACATATGTTATCAACTTCTAAAAATCTGTGATTATTCTTTTATTATAAAGGTATATTTAGGTACCGATAATCTTACCTAAATATTTTTATAAGAATGTTAAAACAATTATGACAAGAAATCATAGTGTTACATAATGCATATAATTATTTATTTGTTTTGTAATGTTTATGATTTAATAAATATTTCTTTATTTCTTTCTTTCAAACGAAGTAACTAAAACCAGTAAGTTTCTATATCAAACAAAGCATTATACTTACTGTAAACAAAATTCATAAGGTACTTAAAAGAAGCTTACGACGGAACAATATCATTGCCTCGCAAATTACTTACTCCCACTTTCCGAAATAATAAAATTATTCTCCATAACTTTAACTATACCTCCCACGCTCGAATGGAGGTTCCAAATTCGTCAAGCCTGAAGTACAAGACACTTAGGAAATATGAGAATGCCGTATAACTACGGCAAATGAAGGACGGCTGAACGAGCTCCAGCTTTAGCAAACGTAATGGAACTGACAAGGGTATACTGAAATGATGGAAGGAATTCCAAGGGCTTCGGAGAGGTGCGTTTTATTAGCCCCGGACTGAAGATATGTATCAGTCACCCGTTCAATTTGATATCCGTAATGTTTGTGAGCGAACGGACTGTGGTTCGGAGGCGCGGCTAAAGCCTCTTTATTGTTGTTACGGGACTCTATCCGCCTTTGACTGAGTTTTGGTTGGCCTTTGTGATAAGTTACATTAACTTAATATTAGGTAAATTTGTTTATAAAGTATTTAAGATTTACTTAATTGTAATACAACATTTTAATACGTACGAAAACCTATGACGTTTTCACACAATTTACGTTGTTAGCACAATACAAACAATTATTACAAGAACGCAAAGTAATTATTTCGTTGTGTGTAACCCGTTAATCCTATAGCTGTAGTTGGTGTCTACGCCTAAGGAAAGGAATAAATGAGCCCATTGTCCCAGCCTCGAGCCTTACCTACCATTTGAAGATAGACAATACCCATTGTCGTACAGTCAAATAATCCTGAAATTTGTAGGGATGTCTTTCTCCGCTTCAAAGTTTTGCAGACAAACCGAGTAATGAACAATTCGACGCACACTTTTATGAGTTTGCAATTTGATGATTGATACGATTTGTTTTATGAAGGGGATGAAATCCAAGTTTTGATGATCCATATAAATTAGAAGTCAACAAAACAAAGAGCCCGCATCGATAAAAGTACGAATTGGTGCGTATAGTTGGCGAGCCCCAACTTACTCATAAAATAGACCCTTTTTTATAGCGAGACGCAAAGAACTCGTAAACTTGAAAAGATGCGTCAATACAGGCTTACTAAGTGAATGATGGACGTGGAATTGTCTCTCACGGTAATTTATTCTATCAGCAGTAATCGCTGTAGCCCGCAACAGCTTAGGTAACAAACTTGAAGAAAATATGAAAAGATATAAAAAGCAGGTAGACGCTAGAAAGTTTCACGTGCGTCTTTAGACCGGCACCGTTCTCATTTCTAAAAGTAGGCAGCAGATTGGACGTCAACTTTGCTCTTTTTCTTTTTGCGACAGACAGGAGGTACGAGTAGGTACTGACAAAGAACTCGCATATTTCGAGGAAAACTTTACTCATCTACCTATGAGACTTTAATATTAAAGTTAGGAGCCGCGAATGGCGTTAAAAGAGCCTCGTTGGCAGTAAGTAACCTCTGTTTAAGTTGGGCAGCGGTCTGCGGCAGTGTTTCACAGTGCTTAATGTAATCGGCGGAGTGTACAGGCACGGCGAGTTCAGGAGTCCCGGCGGTATCGGCGCTCTGCACGGCCAGTTAATTATCTCATTGAGAGTGAATCCAAAATAAACACAGTTTAAATGTTGAACCAGCGCTTAAAGCCTGCAAGCAACTGAACCGTGCGAGATAATAAGATAAAATTACCCTCCCACGGATTGCCAATAAAATGGCGATGAAATGTACTGGTGATGCACATTTTGCGACAATTTGATCGCGGTCGGTCATTTACCAAAATTGATGAGGCCAATTTGCACGAGTGTTAAACTGTAACGATATCTAGAGCCGACTACAATTCACAAGTTGGCACTTTTAGTGCTAATGATCCAATCATTGAAAAGGGGCTGCCGAAAATTGCAAATCAATATGTTTAACTGCATCTTAGATGGTTTAAATTGCTATCGCCTCTTTGTTGGTTTTGGTTGCAATATTACCATTAGAAATTAGTATAATTGTACTAACATGTTCCTTCAAATTTGTAACTTTGTGTTTTAAATGGGATGAATTATAAAATAAGCAAATTTTCATTTGCTAATAAAAAAACATATAATTAAACACATACAACACGTACATAGCTTACTATAGTAATAAAGATTACAAAAAGCTATACAACTGAACTGAACTTTTGATACATTATGACTGTGTCCTCTATTTCTATTGTAAACCACGTCCTCCGTTATCCTTTATTCATTTCTCTCCATCCAATGGTTGCCTGGAAGAGATCGCTTTTAGCGATAAGGCCGCCACTTGTGGCACTAGTATAAGTTATGTTTAATCGATTTCTTTGTATTTTATTTTTATTTCGTGTGTTACAATAAAGAATATTCTATCTATCTATCTATCTGTGTGAAGCAAACCAATATTTAGACCGGTAACATAAGTACAAATTCACAAAATATGCACATACGCTGTACGTAGAACACTAAACCTCCCCAAGACGGGGACAAATCCATCGACAAGTGAATATCGTAGATACGTAGTAAAGGACGCGGCGGCAGCGCGCTGGCGCGTGCAGCGGCATAACACCGGGGCCTGAGGAGCTGCGGCGACCAGGGCCGAGGGAAGTGCAGAGTGGGGCTAGCTAAACTAATCTCATAAAAAAACACTGATCTGTGAGACATTTGATCATTATTCTGATTTCACTTTCAATTTCAAGGTCTTTTTTGATTCATAACTTATAAAACTAGTACAACACAAGTGTAAATTGCAATCCTAGTGGTACAATGAACTTGATTTACTTACTGATTGATTTATTTGAAACATAAATATCAAAATAAATGTAGGCTTTTTAGTATAAGCACTGTGTTTTTTAAACACTAATTATTCTGATTTGATATTGATATTTGATGTAAGGTAATGAACATGGCTACGTTTTCAATTATAAGCTGAATTCTGTACGTATAATTAAACTTGCCTAAGAGGTACACATTTTTAATTGGTCGACAAATAGATATAATGATTTATTCGATACAGATATAAGCGAATTAGTTACCCATCCCTGGATGCGCCCCCCGTGATGCACACGCCGCTGACACTCGACACGACGTCTACGTGACCGCGCAGACAGCGCCACTAATCTCATCCCAAGACGGAAGAGCGCTAAATATAGAGCATGCACTCTACACAGACTATACACGTATGTATACCTACGTATGTAGGTGTAGCAGACTTGTAGCTCACTGAAAAGGTTTAGCTTGTACTATAGATACGATATGTATTTAATATGTATATATATATATGTAAGTACGCGTATATCTATAGAATGAGATTTATAGATGACAGGGCGAGCTACACTAAACCTATATTCGTATACATACGTACTGCATGTTTATATGTCACTGAATATGTTTAGCTTATACTACACGATATGTATGTACTCGTAATAAATGTAGGTATACATGTACTTAAGTACGCGTATATCTACACGATCTGTATATATGTGTATATGTACGTACGCGTGTATCTATAGGGGATTTTTAGATGACGGAAGGAGCTACATTATATTATATTCTAGCTATGCGTGCTGCATATACAAATGTATACGTATAAAGGTGTAGGGAGACATGTATGTAGCTGTTTGAAAAGGTTTAGCCTGTACTCTAGCTACGCGGTCTGTATTTATGTACGCGTGTATCTATATGATTAAATGATACTTGCAGATGACGGAAAGAGGTGTACGATACTTTAGCTTCGCGTATAATGTGTATGTGTATTCTTAAACACGGTTACAAGTAAATAACTAATGCATACGGTTTTTAGGGTGACTTTAGCACGTGCAAGCTCCAGATTGACAAATCGGCTACTGTACTAACTGATAATAACAGAATATACATTATCATGTCAATGATTGCTAAGCCAGCCTCAATGGCCTGATGGCACTGTGTGAGCGAAGTTTCTGTCTCTACTACTTCTAAGACCACAACCTCTACTCTTATGATGCGCAGCCTACGTAGATGATAAACCTTTGTAAACTGACTCTATATAAACTAAGCTGAACTAAGTAGACTGAAGTAGGAATTGAAGTAGGAATATTGAAATAATTATCACACACGCTTGTTGTGACGTAATTTTCAGTAATTTCAATTTGGTAATAACATCCGAAAGCTACGAAACACTTGATGTTGGTGCGAAGAAGCACTTATTTCAGTAATCATTTACGTTCCAAGTCACGTAAATGCACGTCTTGAACTTATTCTCTGCCCCTTCCAAAGCGTCGATGACAAAAAAGAAAAGTGAGAAATAAATGGTGTCGAAACATCGTGTCGCGTTGTTTTTGTATTCAAACTTCGACACTAAATTTTTTTTTTTTTTTTTTTTTTTAATTTTATTATGTTGCTGTAAAACTTTAAAGTGGGGCACATTCTTATGTTGGAAAGAATTCTTAATCTTTGCAGCAGTTTAAATTTAACAAGAAAAATCACAAGGAGCTGGTAGACTGCCGTCAGGACGTTTTTATCACAAGCAGTTTAACATGGCATTATAGTAGATAACTATTATGTACAGGAAAAAAAATACTGAAAATGTTTATATTTTATATGTTTGTATTTTAGGTATATTTTCTCTAGTGATAAGGTCGTCCACAGGCGACTAACAAAAGATTATTGTTATTTTTCATTAAAAACATAGAGGGTATTCCTAGAAATACCTAATCTAAATCATGAACTACTTTTCGTAGTTACTCAATAAGGGGAATCAGGAATGTGAATCTTAAAAATCTGCTGTCTATAAAATGTTGCGATGTCTACGTATCTAAGTACTATGATAAAAATGCACACATGTAAACGTTATTTGACACACAAAATATGCAGGTATACATCTAACTGATACAGAAAAGTTAGCATAATCTAAACAGCTAGTGGAAAACCCAAGTCCAATCCAAAAATAGACCGTCCACCTAAAAATTCGAAGAAGGAAATATCTACGTAAAATCAATTGGTAATAAATCTTTATTATACGGTTCCTTGGCTCTAGCACTATCAGAGGTACGGTTCAGGCTCGCTCCAGAAATAGGATCTTTAGATTTATGAATAGAAATGACGTCTTTTGTACTGTATTTGCGTCGTGGTTTATGGACCATGCTGGCATTTACAAGCACAATAGAGACATTTTCAACTCGCTGCATTTTTAAAATTCAGACGTAAGAGTCCCTATAATATTACCTGAAACTCTAACAAAAAGCTACAATAAATTAAGGAACAGCAGAAGTGTACCTTCAACTTATATTGGTTTCCTATGGAAACATAGTACAAATAAGCCATTTTGGTAATACGCCCACATATATTCGGCTCAATTTCACATTACCTATTCGATTTCAATGGAAAGTCTTCGCTCGTAGATATACAACTATAAATATCAGTTTAATCGAATTCGGCTCTCGGCATGAGCCAGACTAGACAAACAATCCCATTACCTAGCATCGGCGCAGACATAAGTAAGCGATAAACAAGATATATACTACCTACTGCGGATTGGTAATGCAATAAGACAAAAGGTGTGAGAAATAAAAGCAATTCCAATTAAAGGAATCCTCTCGAGCATTCTGCTAGATCGGAAAGAGTCGAGATATGTCCGACTCTAAAGGCTTCTGCGATGAAAGGCTTTGAGCAATCACCTTAAATGGAACTTAACTTTCAAAGAAAGAATTTTTATCATCGACCGAGAGAGTGTTTGAATATTAATATGCCGCCTGGGGAATTTAATATTTGACGGAGGACAAGAAAACGGCGAATTCCACACCTGAATTTCGCATGTGGTATGGACGCGCGGTGTCCCGAGAACTGGGATAAGCATCGTGCAATTCTTTATGAGATCCCGCAGGATTGTAGGCTCATAATGTACGCTGTCTACTGAAATATTACTGAGAATAGCGTATTGAGGCAATGTTTTTGTACATTGTTGTCACCCAATTATGTAAGGAAAATGATGACGTAAAAATCGTTTACCTATCTTTGTATAAATACACCCATAAGTCACGTGTGACATGATTTCGTGCGGGATTAGATTTCTTCACATGTTGTGAATCCCCGCTAGATTAGCTCGGAGTAACACAATAATGGGATCCCAGGTGAGTGCTTTAGTTATGTATGTTGGCGAACAATAAAGCTGGAAAAGGAACTACAGTGGAGTATATCTCAGTACAACTAGTGTGGCTATTCTTTACATGAGTATGTGCGTACCCACGTAAATAACCTCTTACGTGGATACTATTCATCCTTATCACAGCTGGTTATGTGTTTGCAAGAGCCTCCATTTGCAAAAGCTTTACGTCCACAAGAGTTTGTGCTAGCATGTTTGCACCGTGGTCGTATGAAGGAGAGAATTAAATTTACACTTATCTCAATTTCCTCTATGGATATATTAATTTAATCAAATGATTTATATTGAAACTTGCCGCTGTCACTTTAAAATTTAACCATAGATAAAGTAACAGACGAAGTTAAGTTAAATATTTTGACACCAACTTCGATTGACAAAGTTACTTTGAAATATTACACTTACTTAATAAGTTTTTGACGCGAATTTGAGATAATAAAGCCAACAAGTTAGCGATATAGTATACATTTCATTGGAAAATAGGCCTTAACTCGGCGAGTTAGAGACTAATGTGGGCGTGTTTTGGATGCGGTATTAATTTCGCATTAAAAAGTTTGCAAAGTCGCAAACAGACAGCGGCTCGATTACTCAAAGCAACCCATTGTCGTACTCGTATCTCATCGCAGAGTGGTGGCGACATTAACTAGGCGAGGCGAGTGGAGGCGCTCTGAATCGACTGCTCTCTAATTTACGTGGAAACTTGCGCACCACGTGTGTTCTATTGATTCGGTCTGCTGTCCTCCAAGAAGACCCATCGAATCTTAACTTCAGTAATGAGTAGATCTGAGTTACGTGCTCGGTCTGTTTCTTGAATTCAATTTGACAAAAACGTTTACCGCCCTATCCTAACACACGTAAATTGATGTAGTTGCCTGCTAACCACATTATGACGCGCCATAATTGATTGGTACAAGACAAACGTTGCGTATAAACCTGCCTTACGTAAAATCACACACCGAGTGAAACACGCGTGTATTGTGTTGGTTCAGTATTATAGCGGTTGTACACGTTGTTCCTGCCAACTCCTAAGCTAATACAGTTAGCAGAGCAATAGAACAACTCAATAATTCCATTATAATCAATCTAAGGTAAAACTTGCTCGTAATTCCATTAACGTAAACAGAAGTAACTGATTGGGGTATTTGACCTTTTTCGTTTCGGTAAGTTGCTTGTCGTGTAAGCCACCGGATTACCTCGGGGAGCTAAAAAGGTAGCTTACGGACATAGTATAAATCTAATCAAGAAAAAGATCCTAAAAATTTCCAAATAGAAGTTTGAGTGAAACGTAAATTTTGTGGATGAGAATTTTTATAACGTTAATCAGTATTTGCTATTAAGTTTAAGTAGATAAGTAACTTTTAACGACGCTTGAATTTAAATAACGCTTTATCAAGTTATAGTGCACCATTAACGTTGATAGAAGCTCAGTTTTGCGTTAAATTGTTCATGTAAAAGCTTCAATATAGCATAATCCCACGGCTGAGCGGCGCCGCGCGGCGAGACGCAGCCGGCTCTTGCATGTTTGCATTTTATTTCTAGGAAATTAAGATTCGCGCCATCCTACGTCCTACGTGTGGGCAATTTCCACCGCTCTAAATAACGTAGGCGATAACTCACAGCGCACATGTTCGGAGACTAAGATCGTAATTAACAACTTTATTTAGTAGCTCGGTCCCGACGTCGAATGAGCGCGTGGGACTATAACAATAGACAATCACGTCCCTGGCGCGCTCACGACGAGTTTTGATGCAACAAAACCGGCTTTGTGGGCCAGCTGTAATCTAAACTTGTTATATCTACGCCATGTGATGACTTAATGTAACTTGTACAATGGTACACACATATATTAGTATTTGTTTAAAATTCAAATTATTAATGAGGCTACTTGTAGTGTTTCAGAGTGACTAAGCAATAAATTATTATAAGTGAACCAAAACTACTTGATTATTTATCTTAAAGATACAATATGAAGCATTATTAAGTCTCACAAGTAATACAATAATGTACATGTAATCTAATATCTTGCTAAACACGTAATTGTTCAATAATGTCGAATGGTAACATCAGCACAATTATTGGATAAAATGAGCCGTGCTAGCTGTAACAACACCATGGTGGTAAGCACTCTGGGTTCAGAGTCTTTTCTTTTCTGTGCGTCAATTTCTGTTTTTGTACCACTTTTGATATGCTAAAACCTCAATATATTTGCATAATAAACACGTAAGCATTATGAGCAGTGGAAACAAGGGGCCTACTAACCTTAAACCGCAATAACTAATATCACTTCAGTCTTACATTATGTTGTTTCTACAGTGCTCTGTACTAAATATACGCGAAGTAAAAATAATGTCTTGGTACTTTACAAAGCTCGTAGTTACCCCCAAGGAAGAAATATCAAAACGAAATTCGAGTACGTGGGCTTATTTCTTTGAAGATTGAAGCATTCGTGTGAATCAAATACTTTGTAAGAAAAGATTACAAGAACATGAGATGAGAACCTCATACTTATTGTTATAAAAACGAAGGTCACCGCTGGTAAAAATCAAATCAAACTACTGTATTCATTATCATTTTACATAAGTATTATATAAGTATGTAAATTGATGCTAAAAACAATAATATTTTAATAAAATCAAAGTATAGTTTAAAATTGTAAGGGGCCTCTCAGTATACATATGTAGGCTTCGGCCCCACTGGCGCAATCTAAAATACCGGGCTTAACCACCAAGAGACCAAGAGTCTATAGTCGTAAATTAAGAAAATAGCTAACAACATTAATAACCTAGCCTAGCAATTAATATAAAATAATGTAACTATTATCATAGAATTACACCATTTTTGGAAAGATTAAAAAAAATCAAACGAAAAAATACTACTCCTCCGCTTTACTAGAAATCCTTTAACATGTTCTGAACAACCTATCTTTACACTTTGCTCCATGCACAAAAATTATGATTTATAGCATGCAGTGTTTAGAATTTACAAAAAACTGACAAGTGCGAGTCAGTTTAAATAAGGGCGAGGCTGCATGTTATTTTTTATCATTATATTAAAAATATTGTTAAAATGTTATTAAGAGTAAGTCTAAGTGCTTAAACTGATGACAAATATTGTGTTCACTTATTTCAGCTAAGCTTAAAATTACTTTTTTTTTGACCCAGGAAAACCTATTACAAAATCATTTAACTAATTAAAAACAAGTTATTCTTAAAAATAAACTTCCACCATTTTTGTAATAGTACGAAACCCTAAAAATAATATACTCGTATATGAATATGGAATCCATGCAAAATAAGATAAATGACCTCCATATCTCTCGTCTATCTAGCTGCGATCTCACAACGTTATGATAAAGTAAATGAATTATGTGTGACGCCAGTTTTTAATTAAAACGGAATATACATAGATTTGCAAGGCTTTGCATTAAAATGGAAGGCTATTTTTTGCTGAGCTCCTTTGCAACCAGTTTTATGTTTAAAGCTTAAAGTATAAGGATAATTTTTGTGTATAAAAATATCTCAAATTTGTACAGTAAATACATAATCTGCAGCTACCCAGCTTCAGATTATGTATTTACTAATGCATTGACTAATGCAATGTTCTGTGAATTTTTAAATAAAGCACAACAAGGAAATGTTAAGCTGAGCAACTAAAATGTAAATTTCACACTTTTCGAAACAAATGAAAATTACTTTAGATATCTAATCCTAATCATCATTTCTATTGTTAACTGCATTAAGTCTAGCTAAAATTATACTGAAAAAGTATTATTTATATTTATTTATTTATTTGTTCAGCTTTATAAGTTGTAACGATATAAAATTTGAAGTGTGTAAAATAAAATAAAATGAATTTAAATTGCAATAAAAATGAATTTAAATTGAAATAAAATGTATGCTGGAACGACTATAGCTTAGTACCGGAATTAGGCAAAACCGGTACTAAGTACCGGTATATAAAAGTGACGGACGGTACTAAGTTAGCATGTAAGGGTTAAGGTGAATAAAATATTTCGTTACAAAATTTTAATAAGACTTACCGGGATATACTAAGCCGGAGCAACAAGGAACCTTTATTTCAAGGACCGTGCCGTATTGTGGTACTGGTATTGAGTTGTATGGTGTAAATAAATAAACAACAATTTCATATTCAACATAAAAAGGTTATATTTTAAAGCAAACAAGTTATATACACAGAAATAGTAGGCAGATGGCCACTCAAAGTTAAATTTTAATGTTACGGGTTACACACATTCGATTCAATTTAATTTAATTATGATTAATTTTAATCTTAGGGCTTATTCTCACAACAATTCCGATTTATACAGGTCGACTTCTATTACAATAGGTTAAAATGACTAAGGACTCGTCACGATTAATTAAATCTAATCCGAAATTCGAACGGTAGTTAGTAATTGCATGGCCGCCTTCTTCATAAAATAATTTAGTGAAAAATATATATTGCGAATCTTATGTATCTAGAACGTTGGTAAATATAATTCGGCCTGATAGACACGACCACGCAACCTGCTACGGATGCTGAACAATGATGATGGTTCTAGATAAGGCTGGAGAAGTCAACTCAGGGCGCTCGTCTTCGGAGGAAAAAAATGTATCATAAATACCGACTTTTTGGCGGTGCCTGGTGTCACGCCAAGAGCGGATGGACTGAAGATCATGGTTGTCGGAGGCAAGGTGCGGTGGTGCCGTATAAGAAGACTATGGGCGCATGCTCAACCCGTCGATTAGACCCGCTGTGGAAAATAGTAGAAAAACAGCGGTTTGAGTCTTGATCGTCAAGCACAAATTGTTTTCTTTAGCAAAAGCTTTAAATTATGAGAACTCACGTTTAATTTCTTCTTCCTTCGTAAAGAGGAATATCCGCCGGGTCTGACGAGATATGTAATGGCGACAATGAAAAGCAATCTAAAAAGGCTGATTGTGACTTGCGATCTCCATTTTGTGATTTTTGTCTACGTTTCGACCGACGCAATGTTCACCCATCCAAGACGTCACAAATTCCGATTTTTTAATAGTAAATTACGTTCCGCAATTCCCTAGTAACGAGTTGACTATCTTTTTTTGCCAGACCGTACTTCAAATGGATCGATCTGTCAAAGTCAACGTCACCGGCTTCATTCAATCAAATATCGGGAATTATCTGTTTGCAAACGAGTTTTGTTTATTTGTTTGGAAATATTAGAAAAATACGAATTATGTGCCGTGTAGTGAATAAAAATAAATACCAGTGTATTGACAAATGTGTCCTACCAACAATATAGTTGACAGAAACTATGTCACGCAACTGCGATGTGAAAAGAAGGAGTTGTGATTTGCACTCAACTTTCTTCGCCAGAAATCAAGGTAATCTAGATTATACAAAGACCTAGGTGACAAGTAACGTACTACGTTACAATACCCCCCTTTTCGGAAAAGAGGTTAACGCAGTTAACCGTCCAAACAGCAGTGGAAGCTGATTGAAAAATTTAAAACTAAAATCAAAAATCTCCTAAACAAACTAACCAGTTACTAATCAAACGACAAATTAAATATACAAAAAAGCAAAGTACTATCTAAATAAACACCAAATCAAAATACATACTAAATAAACACCAAATCAAACTTCAAAAAAAGAAACCTATAAGTAATTGAAAGTCGGTTGTAGACAATAGCTAATAACTATCATTCTGTTTCACTATCTTCCAAGTTTCGCGTATGTTTGTCTAAACCAAAGACTTGTAAAGACAACTAAAACTTTACAAAATAGAGAGCAATGAATCATTGGCTCTTACAAAACTTACAAATCCTAATCCATCTTAATAACTAACAAATCCTACAACTATAATACAAACTTATAAATTCTAATCTATCTTAAGCATATCTTTAGCATGATATTTACCAATGGTACCAGTATGTAATTCACGAAGTTCATAAACAACATCCGATAGTTTCTTCTCTACTTTACATTTTACAAATTTAGGTGCTAACTTTGCGGAGAAAAATTGTGCCGCATTCGACTGGACAAAGTTTCTACGCCAAACAATATCTCCTTCCTTTGCTCGAAAGTGTTGCCGTCGTAAATTATATTTTTGTGCATTTTTTCGGTATGCTTGAGTCAGTGCTTCTTCCACTTTCACATAAACTTCAGCCAGTTCATTGAGTGCTGTTGCTGCCGCATTTCTGTCACCGATCGCTAAGTCATCAACTGATGTTGGTATATCCCTCATAATGGAATGGAAAGTACCGTCAGTGATAATTTCACGACCTGTTGCCAGAAAGTACGGTGTATAACCAGTGGCTAGATTTACTGTGCTGTTCAATGAAAGCTGAATCTGTTGGAGATATTTCGACCAATTGCGCTGATCCTGATCTACCAAAATCGACAAGCAGACTTCTACTGTCTTATTATACCTTTCGACGGTGTTTGATTGTGGAGTGTAGTAAGCATTGTAAAAAATTTTCGGAACGGAGTATTTGTTACAAAATGCTTTAAAGGATGCACTTTTAAAAATAGTTGCGTTGTCACATATCAGGATAGCTGGCGTTCCCCATTTAAATATTATCTCTTTTTCTAAGAATGATGTGACCGTTTGGGTGGTCGCTGTTCTAAGTGGGTGAATCCAAACATATTTTGTAAAAACATCCACGACTGTTAATATGTACACATGGCCAGAGTATGCTCTTGGTAAGGGCCCTATTATGTCAAGCGAGAGCGTGTTAAGAGGTGTATCAACCTGTTTTTGGTTTGTCATTAACCCGTGAGGAGGTGAAGTGGAATGCTTATAAGCTTTGCACTTTTCACACTTTGAAACAAACTCTTTGATGTCTCTAAACATATCCTTCCAGTAGTAGTGCTCTTTGACTTTAAGGTATGTCTTTAAAGTACCAGGGTGTACACTGCAAAAGGAGTCGTGGTTTTCTTTAATACACGTCTCAATCAAATGCCTTGGTAATACTAATTTCCAACTATTTCCTGATAACTTCTGGTTTATTTTGCAGAATCTATATAGGCGGTTGTCCTTCACTTGGTAGTTTCTGTAGCGCAATGGTTTATTCTGACATCCGGTATAAACTTTATTATACCAATCATCATTACTTGATTGAATGCCCCCGTCATAGGATATTGCACTAATGGAGACTCTGGATAAAGCGTCAGGAACAACGTTTAGTTTCCCAGGTTTGTGACAAATGTCAAAATTGTAAGAGGATATCTGCATTGCCCATCTCGCGAGTCTACCCGATGGGTTGCTCAGCGACTTCAACCAACGTAAACTCATGTGATCAGTAACGACCGTAAACTTCGAGCCTTCTATGTATGCTCTAAAATAATTGATGGAATCAACGACCGCCAACAATTCTCGCTCTGTCGTGCTATAGTTCCTTTCGGGTTTCGTGAGCAAGCGCGAGTGAAATGCTACCGGGTGCTGGATTCCCTCAATTTCTTGTAACAACACACTTCCTATCCCTACTGATGAAGCGTCGCACTCAATTGTGAAAGGTTGTGTAAAATCTGGCGATGCTAACAGTGGCGCTGTGATTAATGCTAGCTTAAGAGTTTTGAAAGACTCTTCGGCTGCTTCTGACCATTCGATGCTTTGACTACCTTTTCGCTTTCCAACCAATGGTGTCATCGGTGCGATGATGGAAGAGAAGTCTTTAACGAACCTCCGATAGTACGAACAAAGTCCTATAAAACCTCGCAGCTGCTTGGCCGTTTTCGGTTGGGGGAAATTTTCTATGCAGCTTAATTTTTCTGGGTCAGTACGCAAGCCTTCGGAATTTATAATATAACCCAAGTACTTAAGTTCTTCTTTACAAAAATCACACTTTTTCAGGTTAACTGTGAGGCCTGCCTCTTTAAGTGCTTTGCAAACAGCTGAAAGTATCGAGATGTGCTCCGAAAATGTAGGCGTTGCGATTAAAAGGTCATCTAGGTAACAAAATACTTTGCCGTCATACTTATGTTGAAATAACGAGTCTATTAATCTTTGCAATTCTGCGCCAGCGTTGGAAAGTCCAAACGGCATTCGTCTAAACTCAAATAATCCCCGGTTCGGTACAACAAAAGCCGTTTTTTCACAAGAATTTCCTTTCCCATCAACGCCATCCTGGTCTGATAATAAAATTTGCCAAAAACTAGAGGACAAATCGATTGAACTAAGATAATGTACTCCGCGCAAATTGTCTAGTATCGAATTAATGTAAGGAAGTGGATAAGAGTCCTTCACCGTGACATCATTCAACTTACGAGCGTCCAAACAAAACCTCCATGATCCATCTTTCTTCGGCGTCATAACAACCGGGTTTGACCATGGTGACCGTGATGGAGCTATGACACCAAGTTTCAACATTTCGTCCACTTCTTTATTCAACGCTGTCAATTTGGCTGGTGATAAAGGGTAGTATCTTTGTTTGATTGGATCTCCCTTTGTAACAATACTATGTTTGATCAGGTGGGTTTTTCCTAATCCAATTTTCTCTGATGAGATTGATTCAAAGCTTGCTATCACTTTCTCTAACGATTCGGACTGGTCGCAAGTGAGACCATCCCTCGGAATCAATGCTTTGATTTCGCAGAATTCTGCATGTACGGTAGCCGTATTGTTGGTGGTTCTACCTCGACGAAGAAACTTTCCAAATTTAAAGATGTCTATCATTTTAAAATCTTCCGTGAAATCCATTCCACACAAAATTTTGTGGTGGATGTCCGGGCAAACTAAAAAAGTGACGATTTTATTAATATGATTGCACGAAATCGGCAAATTCATAGTACCTATTGAGGTGATTGGCGACAAGTCAGCCAATAAAACTGTGGAGCTTTCTTCCTTAAGTTCAAATCCCAGTTGTATAAAATAATTGTGGTGTCCCGCACCTAATACTGATATATGTGCCCCTGGGTCAAGTAAAGCTTCATTCTTTATATCAAGAACTGTAAAAGTGACAAACAGACGATTATCATTAACCAACGATGATATTTCAGGTTGGTGCACAGTTTGGTTACTGTCAGCTACTCTCTGGGGCGTTATTAGTTTTTTTTTTGGGTGGAAACCTGTGGTGACGGACAACGAGAGCTGCTTTTGCATGCCGAGCAATCTCTAGTGAGCACGCCTCTGGCTCCACAGTTGAAACAAACTACGCCTGCAACTGACCTGCAAACCTTGTAGCTGTGACCACTCTTTTTGCATTTCAAACAAGTTAATGGAATACTATTTGGTCGCATCACCGGGTTGCTTGCTACCGCATTGACTTCCCGACTCTCCGAAGGTCTCGTCTGCTGCAATACGGACGAGTACGCCTCATAGTTCTTGGTGACATTAATTAATTGATCAAAAGACGTTATGTCATTTATCGCTAAAAGCTGTGCATAAGAACTGAGCATGTTATGTTTCACAATTTCCAACAAATTGTCTTGGGTAATTGGATCATCTAACCTAGCATTTAAGTCCTGCATATCTAAAACATAGAAAGATACAGATTGACCTGGTTGCTGTTTTCTTTCTCTAATCTGACGCTCAATGTTGTAATTGTAGTCCTTGGGTTGAAAATATTTCTTGAATTCCAAACAGACATCTGCCCAATTGACTAGTCTATGTCGAACCGTTCTATAGAATTTTAATGCCGTACCAGACAGTAGTTCTGAAAACCCTTGAACAAGCGTGGCTTCATCTATCTGTCGTGCAAATCTAGTTTCATTTACTCTTACCAAGAATTCGTCTACATCGGACTCACCGGTGAATTTCAAATTTAAAGATGCTAAGTTAAGTGACTTATAGTAAACGTTAGCACTCGGTGGAGCTGCTAAGTGTGGCCGCACGTCATGTTCAAATTTATTATGTGTTTGTGGTAAATTTTGACTAGTATAATCACTAACTTTGTTTGGCCGCGGTAGGGTTGCACTCGTGTGTGCAATTGGATATGGTAGTGCAGCCGTCGGATGGGTGTGCACATTGCGTGTGCCGTGATCGTATGACGTGGACGTAGGTGTTAACGTATAAGTTGACTGAGTTACTGTTGACTGTTGCAAAGAACCGTGCTGTTCAACTTCAAAGTTTAGATTGGTACGTGGTCTCATATTTATAGACTCCATAGGAATGTGAACTTCCTGCGAGCGTTGCGTGAAAGCAGTGCTTATATCGCAGCGTGGAGTTGAAACGATGTGGTGTGGTGAGGAAAATTCCGTTGACTTATCAGAACGTTCATCAGAATGGACCGACATGTTCACAAACGACTATGTTAAAATGTCTCTAAATATTACTAAATTACAATTATGTACACTGAAATGTTCTTAAAGGTATTACAAATAACGCTGTGGCACTCTCTTGCAACAGTTGTAAACAATAGTCATAAAAATTTATCGCAGTTAATGGTATTTTGCAAAGGTACATATAATTTCCAAACATAAAATTTATTTTCACAATACAATCAATAACCAGATTTAAATAATTCAAATAATTCGGGCGCCATTGTAACGATATAAAATTTGAGGTGTGTAAAATAAAATAAAATGAATTTAAATTGCAATAAAAATGAATTTAAATTGAAATAAAATGTATGCTGGAACGACTATAGCTTAGTATCGGAATTAGGCAAAACCGGTACTAAGTACCGGTATATAAAAGTGACGGACGGTACTAAGTTAGCATGTAAGGGTTAAGGTGAATAAAATATTTCGTTACAAAATTTTAATAAGACTTACCGGGATATACTAAGCCGGAGCAACAAGGAACCTTTATTTCAAGGACCGTGCCGTATTGTGGTACTGGTATTGAGTTGTATGGTGTAAATAAATAAACAACAATTTCATATTCAACATAAAAAGGTTATATTTTAAAGCAAACAAGTTATATACACAGAAATAGTAGGCAGATGGCCACTCAAAGTTAAATTTTAATGTTACGGGTTACACACATTCGATTCAATTTAATTTAATTATGATTAATTTTAATCTTAGGGCTTATTCTCACAACAATTCCGATTTATACAGGTCGACTTCTATTACAATAGGTTAAAATGACTAAGGACTCGTCACGATTAATTAAATCTAATCCGAAATTCGAACGGTAGTTAGTAATTGCATGGCCGCCTTCTTCATAAAATAATTTAGTGAAAAATATATATTGCGAATCTTATGTATCTAGAACGTTGGTAAATATAATTCGGCCTGATAGACACGACCACGCAACCTGCTACGGATGCTGAACAATGATGATGGTTCTAGATAAGGCTGGAGAAGTCAACTCAGGGCGCTCGTCTTCGGAGGAAAAAAATGTATCATAAATACCGACTTTTTGGCGGTGCCTGGTGTCACGCCAAGAGCGGATGGACTGAAGATCATGGTTGTCGGAGGCAAGGTGCGGTGGTGCCGTATAAGAAGACTATGGGCGCATGCTCAACCCGTCGATTAGACCCGCTGTGGAAAATAGTAGAAAAACAGCGGTTTGAGTCTTGATCGTCAAGCACAAATTGTTTTCTTTAGCAAAAGCTTTAAATTATGAGAACTCACGTTTAATTTCTTCTTCCTTCGTAAAGAGGAATATCCGCCGGGTCTGACGAGATATGTAATGGCGACAATGAAAAGCAATCTAAAAAGGCTGATTGTGACTTGCGATCTCCATTTTGTGATTTTTGTCTACGTTTCGACCGACGCAATGTTCACCCATCCAAGACGTCACAAATTCCGATTTTTTAATAGTAAATTACGTTCCGCAATTCCCTAGTAACGAGTTGACTATCTTTTTTTGCCAGACCGTACTTCAAATGGATCGATCTGTCAAAGTCAACGTCACCGGCTTCATTCAATCAAATATCGGGAATTATCTGTTTGCAAACGAGTTTTGTTTATTTGTTTGGAAATATTAGAAAAATACGAATTATGTGCCGTGTAGTGAATAAAAATAAATACCAGTGTATTGACAAATGTGTCCTACCAACAATATAGTTGACAGAAACTATGTCACGCAACTGCGATGTGAAAAGAAGGAGTTGTGATTTGCACTCAACTTTCTTCGCCAGAAATCAAGGTAATCTAGATTATACAAAGACCTAGGTGACAAGTAACGTACTACGTTACAAAGTCAACAGGGGTCATACATATTTATCTTACACATACTTTAGTATTTTCATCACATTGCATTGCCTCATATTTACATAGTAGCATTTGCTCATTTGCTAGCAAGTTATTTAATTTGTAGACTAGATCAGTCATGCCTTTCAAAGAGATTTTTTTTATACAACAATTCCTTAGTATAATCATTACATCACATCTTTGAACAAGACTACGTATGTAGATATACGAAGAAATTTTCCATCACACACGTTGAAATTATTATAATTCTGGGTGGATCTTTAGCATTAATAGTGTAACATGTGTTGTAGCATTTGTATTAAATGCTAGAAACCAAACTATCAGCGCTACATACCACAATAGCAAGCATGTAAGTCTAATTTGGTCATAAGTAAGATTTATCGCAGGCACGCGCGTTAACTGAAGTAGCAGTCGTAACTTGTCGTCGTCAGACTGTCTCCTGCGTCAAGTACACAGCTTGATTGATACGGATGAATATTCAAGGACCACGCAAGTTAACTGCTACTATAAATAGCACTGCTGCTAAAATAGCAGGTTTGAAGTGACAGTGCGTGTGTAGGCTATGCTTGCTAATCTATTAATATTAGTTTGTAATTAAGACAAGATTAATAGTGGTGGGTGCCCAAATCCTTTCACGGAAAACAAATGTTCAAATTCAAATGGTGCCGATTTTCTCAGGATGTTTTTACCTGTTTAGCGAGATTAACGATCATAATTTCGTTTCTGTACAACAATATTATTTCCATAGTTTAACCTCGATACCTACTGTTATCTACATACCTGCGGTACTAGCTACAAATTGTGAGTTACGGTAGTGTGAAAGTCATAAAGATAAAGATAAAGATAAAGAATCTTTATTGATAATGTAAAGTTTTAACATAGGTATAGGTATAAGTACTAATATCATAGAATATGCTACACAAATTACAATATCTCGTCAAAAATAAATAAAATAATTTTATTGCCTGAATGAACCATGTACACACACATTACACATTTTAGCCAAAACTTTGAAAGGGAAATATGTTGAGTATGATCTTTATGTCTTTGAGATAAGGTTCATTATAGTAGTGTATCAAGTTGATTTTGTGTATTGGTTAGTAGTAAGGAAGCAGTGGTAGGCCGTGAGCGAGTCCTGCCCTAACCTTCGCGAATTGCTACATAAATCTTGTGAGATGGATACTTTACTCCGCGAGGCCTAGTACCGTTTGTGAAGACGATATTACAACTAGAAAACTCCTCAGTCAAATAAAAAAATAAATAAAAAAAAACTTAATAAAATGTAAGTAAGTTAGCATGAGAGGGGCATACTCTGGTGTCAGAGTTTTGAAAAAAATAAAAGAACTTGATAACAATACAATGATAGTTTCAATGTATGAAGGTTGATTGACTCATCGCCATAGAAACGTGATGTGTAACGTAGTTAAACGTAGTGTTTGGTATCCGGGATACAGATATTTCTCGTCCGGACGCCAACACACCGCGTGCAACTTTGAAATTAGATTATAAATATTACCTTTCCTTAGTTTTTAAGTACCTATTGTATGAAACCAATAAAAATTTTTAGTTTGAGTTTGAGTTTGAGTTTAACCAATTAGTTAATATTAAATCTAACAGAATCGTTTGAGACACAAATCCGTTAATAATTCGCAATAATACGGTAATATGATCAAGTATTTTTAAACAAAGTCAGTGGACTTTTAATTGCAAATAAAGTTTATCTGAATAATGTTGTCTACGTTTTACGGCTTGAGGCAATAAATTATAATAGGCCGCGGTATCTTTTGTTTCGTGATTAATCTTGGAAAATATTTTAACGTCGTCCTTAACTTGATCCCTTGATGTAGTGATAAGGTTAACTCCCTCCATTGCTTATCTCGTTTGGCTTAGGCAAATCTTTGCAGCTAAAGTTTTAAGATTATGTTAGTAATTGAATTTGAAACTTATTAGTATACATAAAGTTATTAAAAACCTGATGTGAATATCACGCCAGACAAGATAACGCTTAATAAACATACTTTAAAGCTTTACCGCAAGAAAGTTCTAGTAAATTATTAAGTATACCTACAATATTATGAGAAACACAGTCTCATCTACTCGTAATATAATTTCGCAACCATATTTGTGTGTCGAATGTTGTTATTCAAAGGAATCTCGCGGAATATGTTTGCCAATTCAGTGACGCCAGCAAAGTTCAAATACTTTTGAAATCCATTCGAGAATCGATCAGGAATTGCGGCTGAAGGCAGTTCAGAGCGCTTCTTCAACGCTTAGCCGTGTCTTCGTGAACTCATAAATTGCTTCAAAAGAACGCTGCCAAGGACTGCGCTTGGAATCCAACCAAATTTAAATATCCTTTCCGAATTCATAAAGATCACATTACGTGTGACAAAGCGTGCCGCATTGCTAGCTCTGTGCCTTTGTTGCAACAAGCGAGTGTGTGATTGTGTCACGTTAGTGGTAACCAAGATAATGCAGTACACATTCATTTACAGAAACTTTTTTGCGCATTTTAGTAACGATAAAAGCAGAATGAGAAAAATATTGTAGCAATATTCGGAGCTTCATTCGTAGAAGTTCGTAGACATTGCTACGCCACGCTACGGTAGGATTTCGTAGACATAATTGCATTTCAAAATTGTAAAATCACATTTCGTCTACATAAATTAATTTCTATTCGTAGGTTTAAATTGTGTAACATAAGGTATTATGTGAGCATTAAAAAAGTGTGTGGTATGGTTGTTCAATAAAATAGGTCAAGTGTGTTCCCACTCGCATCAAGGGCTACGATCCATTGAACATAATAATACTGTTATTTGATGTTCGTGGAGATTTTCAAAGAGTCTTTTTCGGGAAATCGGTTTTCTACATATTAGGATGTTAGTTACATTGGATTACATTTGTTATCGAATAAAATACTACAAAAATCTGTCTGATGTTTTAAATATGGTGCAAGTTTCGCACAACTGTGTATCTAAGTTATTGAAGAGTTACGTTATATTTTTATGTTTTTCATCGCACAATAAAACTTGTGACAATATTAAATACTTAGTTGTCGCGATTCTGATAAATTAATCTCCCTAATTAAAAATAAGCTACCTAAAGTGTTTCTACGTGATAAGATCAATCTCTCATTAGATCAAACACAAAGAAAGACCAAACAAATCCATAACTGAGTGTGATATTTATACGAACGCTAACATATTACAATTTTAGTCAAGTCCTAGACATTTATTCAATGTAAACACTGAGGTCCCATGTAAATAATGCCACAGTAACTTGTGTGAGCTATCCACTTACTCGAGGTAGTCAGGGGCCAGAACTTCAGGTCTTGGAGGAAGCATACTGGAAGTGGTCTTATCAGAAATACTCTCAGATTATGACTGAAAAGTCGTTTTTCATCGTCGTGTCTACAGATTTTTAATGGTGATACAGTAAACAACCAGGAAAATATCAAAAAGTAATAAAATAAAATAATTATTTTTACAATTTGTGATTTCCAGGTGTGAATTCAAATTGATGTGTTTTGAGTACTTGCAAGGAATTTCATCCCTCTCCTTACTTCCATGCGTATATGTATATGTATACTATATGTTTTAATCTAAAACTTCACCATTTGTACAGAATATAAATAGAGACGCTTTTGATTTGAAGGTTTTTTTTACTGTCGTGGTGTTATGGTCGATTGTCGGTTAGTTTGTCATATTGCTTGAAATATCGGTTTCATTGTCAGTATATATGTCGTAGGATAATTCGATACTTCGAATCTTCGCGGAAATCCTAGGGGTTTTGCGAAAACGCGGATAATTAGACATAGGCGAAAAGAGACATGTTTTGAAAGAAGTTGGCTCCTCCTCGCTTCGCTCGTCGTCGCATGTGCGTGGTAGAAAGCAACCTAACGAACCTAATCTACCTTCTGTCACAGACAAGTGACTTCGAGTCCACCACTTGCACTGCAACAGGACTTAAATCCTGACTTTGTCCAGTAAGATTTGATAATTTTTCGCCTATGTCTAATTATCCGCGTTTTCGCAAAACCCCTAGGATTTCCGCGAAGATTCGAAGTATCAAATTACCCTACGACATATATAAGTTTTAAAAAAATGATATGGATGGTAGTTCCAAAACTTTAATTCTCGGTATCTTTTAACAAATCGCCACAAAACTCGGGTCGGAGCGGACAAAGCCGAGTAAATTGTCCACATAAAACGTTATGAGAAAGCGCGACCACCACGCGACGGCTTTCAATCTCATGTTGCCGGGTTTTGCATCCGGAGTCTATGCTGTTATAAGTATGCTTATATAAACTGAAAAAAAGCAATGAGGGAAATGAAACTAAAACTATCCTTAGAAAGCTAATCTATACAAAATAGCCTTTATACATAGCTACAGCCTATAGAACATGTTATGTTGCTTATAATGGGTAAGTTTTTATCCAAAAACACATGAATATCTCTAAAACAAAGGTTAAAGATTATGGGTGATTATCACATGAACTTAGGAAAATATTAAATCCATAAAATTTCTTTTATTGATTTGATTAATGTAACGTACATTGATATGTATGTATAAGCCTATCTAATGCCTATATATAATCCATAGTTCCGCAACACGCTGGGTTTTTAAACATGTTATCCTGCTATCGGAATATTAGGTTCTATGTATATGGGATGAGCCACCATATAGTTTTCAATCACGTAAGCGATTTGTTCCTGTTTACACCAAATTTTACGAGTATAAACGTAGAATAGATGTATCTCGTAAAGCAAACTTTCTAAGGTTCTTTTCTAACGAAACAAAGCAACAGAGCATGATGTAATTTTGCAACGCTATCGGCAAGGTATCGGTACATTAATTCTTGGTGTCGAAATATTCAAGCTCCCTGGGCGACCGGGAAAATGTGCCGGGAAGTTACCTTTCTACAAACTATCATGGTTTAAGTCTTACATTCTTATTGTCTCAATTACATCTAAGACATAATTATTTGAATCTAGTATAGTTAGTAAGTGTATTTGTTGGCTGCTTTTGGCCACAGTGGTATTCTTTAAAATGAGCCAAAGAGAAAAAACTTAAATTGATTAATTGTAAGGTTGTATTAGTTTAGTAAGTTTAAAATGTTTGTTATATGTTACACCATACGTCTTTTGTATACAAGTGTCCAAATAGATAGTTCATTTTATCTTTTTTATTTGCTTAATCAAAACGATTGTTTTCATTTTGCTATTGAAAATATAATTTAAGTTACAAATTATCTACTTATGCTGGCAGCTATAACAAATCATGATGTATATGAGTCAGTAGTAGTAACGTAATCTCCCCACAGCTCTAAATGCACTACGACATTTCTGCTTCACCGGAGTCAATCCAATTTGTGGCGACAGAAGAGTGACCGCCACCGGCGCCGGCTTTATTTGAACAGTATGTGCCTCACACGGGACACTTTTTTGACGGACTTTAGTGTAGTTTTACTGAAAACGCTTTTGCTGCAGCAAAATTTTTTTTTTTGGTAATTTTTTGGTAAGGGACATAAAGTTATAATTAACAAACTCATACGTAATATACACCCTGTATATACGCCTTGATTGAAAAGATATCCATTGCCTCAGATATATTGGTGAACGCCCTTATATAGCTTTTAGCAAAATAAACAAAATAAAACGTTACGAATCGATAAAAAATTAAAATCTTGTTTGGTCCTCGTGATTTCTTTGCAATCTGCGATACAAAATAATGGCCACTCACAGAACTCTCGACTCAAGTCATCGTGTTCGGCAGCGAACATTACTTTTGATGTTTTACTTTTTTATGTTGCAAAGGTTTTTTGAACGAGTAATTTACCGGCAGGTACGCTTCTACCCATAAGTACAAGAAAGTAATAAATGTCATAACTGAAAAGTTAATGCTTAGTTACTCCAAAATATTGAGACAGTTTTAAATATTTTGGCAGTCATTTCAAGTCTATTAGGATGTAAAAAAATAGTCTTTATTGTATTAAGGAGAAAATCGCGGCGAGAAAAAGCTCGGCGAAGCTTTGAGGGAGGACTTCAAAAGAAGTTAAAAAATTAAATCAAGTTATTTACATTTTGCGCCAAGTCACAATGACAAATCTGCTTTTGAATTGTAAATAGGTGTAGGGAAGGGGAATTATAATCTTTTACCCGGTAAATTTGTAATTTAAGCTGCGTAATAAAAATAAAATAGTGGCCGTAGACATTTTGTGCGTTTTTTTTATTAATAAACATTAAATGTAGCATAAACATTAAACTTGCTAGCTTTTATTAAGTTAGATCACTTAAATTTATCAAAAAAAATAACCATTTTTTAAATTCTAGCGAGAATTTTCTCAAAATACTTCTTTATTGCTATACAATAGGTACATAATTTATAAAGTATCTGTTTTTTTATTAATCTTTGACCCGACTTTGTAGTGTATAACTACACTTCTTAGTGATCTTTGCCATAATGATAATTTGAACACAATGTATATTGTCCTAAACACGTAACGTTGAGATTAGGGAAAGAGGAAAACGGCTTAGGTATGACACAAGGCTTTGTGTCATTAAAACCCTTAATGATTTAATCCTCTTCTGGCCTCTCATTCATATTTTCACTGTATCCATTTATTAGAGACCGGCTCCTCTCACCATCTTGTTTCAAGCCAAGCAGTTTTGCGTCTCCGCACTTGCCTAGTTTGATTAAAACAAATAACTAGCTACTAATTATAATGTCCTTGTCCATATTACGGTGTTTATTGCAGCTCGGAGGTGGCGCTATAATTTCTTATTAATGTCGCGAGCGTCCCGTCCTCAGAGGTTACTTTATTTTATGACCTCATAAAAGTGACCGTTTCTGTTATAACCATTCTGCGGGTGACACCTTATTATCACTTGCAAATGTGCCTTTTCATTTCTTTATAGTGATTTATGTATGTACATGTAACGGTCCAGGATTCTTCGTTCAGATGTTAGTGGAAACACTTTTTAGTTGTATGTACCTATAGGAACTGAATTTTACGGTTTTTTGTGAAGTCTACGAGACTTCTATAAATGTTGTTACGTTTGATGAAATTTAGGGACTATATAGCTACATATATTTCCAGTTCTGTATAAATCGCCTCATTTCCAGACATTTCGAGCTTGACAAGTTGGCAGAAAATTCGGAGGTATCGCGCAATCTAGTCGAAGTGCCTGGTTTGAAATAATATTTCAACTGGAATTTTGTAAAGATCTAATTCCATTTGCAAGATATAAAATACCAGTCTGGCCTGTCACTCGCGGCTTTTCCCGTCTTTCTAGGATTTAATGGCATTCTTGGTATGTGCTCTCATATTCACTCCGTGATCGATAGTAACACCGAGGAATTTGACCTGCTTCTGCCATTCGACGGGCTGAGCTCGGAGTGTGAGTGGCGGGGGTAACTTCTTCTAATTGCTGTCTGTGACAATGGCAGTTGTCTTTGCCACGTTTACTGCATTTCCACCGGTCCAGCCACGCGGGAAGAAGGTCGAGAGCTTTATGAACCCAACGACGTCCTATCAGTGCACTCTTCGTTGTCGCGAAATACGCACAATCGTCCGCGAACAACGAGAGCTTCGCGGGGTGGGCGTTGAAGTAGTGCGATGTAGGCACTGGGATGTCGTCGGTGTATTTGGCATAAAGTGTTGGTGAGAGGCAGCTGCCCTGGGGTACTCCTGCTGCGATGGCTCTTCGTCCGGATTCTACTTGCTCGACGGACACGAAGAAGTCGCGCTTTGCGAGGAAGGAGGCCACCAGATGTACCAACATTTTCGGCAAGTTCGAGGCAATTAATTTGTGGAGGTGGCCCTCTTGCCAGACCCTGTCCAAGGCCTTCTCCACGTCGAGGAAGACGGCAACTGTTCGCTGCCCGAAGTTCTGTCCATGGCCCATCTCGTGCAGCACCCGCGTTAGCTGGAGCGTCGTCGAGTGACCAGCTCGGAACCGAGTTTCGGACCGATGTTCGAGGAGTCAACACGTCCTGAGGATATCTCGTGGAGAGGCGAAACACGACGAGAATATCTTGCCAAAGGAAAACAACAAAGCTTCAAGATACAAGGTGCGGTATTGGTAAGATCTTGAGATCCACGGAGGCCACGTTGGTTAGGAGGTGAGGTGTGGCGGTGGTATATGGAGGAACACACCTAAAACCATCAAGTTTGTTGTTTGATGTCTGGTAAGGAGCAGTCGCAGCGGAAAAACACTACATATTTCTCCAGAGTTTTTGGAGTAGATGGCGGTGACGCAACATTACGGAGCTAGCTCGCAGGTCTCGGCGGAATCACACGACTGGCTGCACTCTCGCACCAATGATCCCGCGGCAAATCAAATATGTTAAGGTACAGTTACCAGGATTGCATTTTCATACGGGCTGTTGTATACAAGAACTCAAAAACTATGAAAGATACCGCTTTTTTAAAGGCAAGATCTATATTTGGATACCTATAATAAATAATTCGGGCATTAAAAAAGATTAATAATCAATAGACTTTACTAACTTTTACTACTATTATAAATAAATATATATTTCAGGACATATCACACAGCGCTATCTAACTCCATACTAAGCTTACGCTTGTATCATGAGCACTTGATTTCTTAGTATTTTAGTTTTAATAAACTAAGTACACACTTTTATTTTTAATTTAGACTTTTTTAAAAAAAAAAACTCAATTGAGTAAGACTGAGTATATTATATAGACCTAGTACTCTCTAACACTTATATTGGTGTGTGTCTCAGACCAATATATGCATAGTTTTGGATATTTTGTATATTTGCTTCTTAACAGATTTTAGTTCTGCTTGCTTAGCGAATGTAAATTAATTAGATATTAAAATATCATGATTGTAACTGTCAAATTTTACAGCGATTTTTATACCAGGTATTGCATGCAGTCAATATTCCACTGATATAACTACTAAAATCTGATTTGACTGTCCTGTTAGCTTAGTTGGTAGTGGCTCTGCCTTCTAATCTAGGGGTTGCAGGTTCAATTCCCGCCTGACACAAGTATTTATGCATTTTAAAAATGTATAATTTCTTGTGTTGAGTCTGTATAATAAGTATGTATTTACAAAAGAAAAGTATATAAGTATTATATTCGTTATCTAGTACCCACGACACAAGCGTTTGCTTAGTGTGGGGCTAGATGGCGCTGTGTGCAATGTCCCGAAATATTTATTTATATTTATTTATTTATTCAACGTGACCTGTTCTCAATTTGATTCAAATATCGATACGTTGTTTCATATTGTTTGTGGTATTTCGTACTAACAACTAGTTTTAAATTAATTAACCAGCAGTTGGAATCTGATTTCAAGGCATCTATATATGAGCACTTCTCTTGGTAATATAGGATAACATAATAAATAGTAGGTGTACATAAAACAGTTAAGTAAATTTAAAAATATTCACGTTCAATTTGATACTTGAATTTTTTACATAAAAGTACTCTTTAAATTTCACGAAAATAGCATCTCTATTTGACTTAACAAGGTAATGAATAATAAGTTGTGTATCACAACCTGTTTTTAGCAATATTTTTTAGTAAAAATTTTATTACACAATACTTTATTAAAATATTAGCATTTTAGTAATGTACCTAAGTAGCAAATTATAAACTTATTTTCATTTCTCTAAAAGCTATTTAGTGTTAATTGAGAAACTGAATACAGTTTGTTCATCGTTTCAAAAGCAAAAAATTTAACATAGTTATATGTTTAAAATGTAATCTACCTTTGGACGTAGTTAATTAGGTAGGTACTTAAAATGTAGGCTCAAATTCAAATCTATGTTTCAAATTATAGAACGACTCATTGGATTAGGGTATACTAGTATTTATTATTTTTCACGATTTTTACGCAGTAGGTTCCACAAAAACAAAATATCATGTGTTAGAGAATAACTTTAGCCCATAAATGGCCTTACGCCTTACAAAACATAACATATCGTAGATTATAACGTTGCTTAACATCAGCCAAGTTGTAGTCAAGCGTAAGCCTATACCTTGTAAAAAAAAACAACAAAATAGTGATATCTCAGTAAACTTCAATCAAGCCTCTTATCCAAACAAATTTAGTAAGTCGTGTGTATCTACCAATTTAACCGAAAACTGAAGACCGATACATTGCAAACACGCTATTAGAAGTACACGGCTTCGGTTACAACAAGGTTGCAAAGCCATGTCATTTACATTGATAGGTTCAATAAGCAATTTCGGTGGAGCTTCCACATTCTCATATCTAGTTATGGCGGAATCTCGTTAATTTGTGATTGAATCCGATATCGAGTGAGTGCAGAGCACTTGGCAAGTTTGCTCATATATGATGCGCATTAAACCTGACGACTTGATGGCTTCCGATGTGGGGCTTTAGGAGATATCGTGCTTAATATTACTTAGCTTCGCCTGCCGACGTTATATGCGGTTGTATGGAATAAATTAATAGTAACACCCAATGGGTCTTTTTACAAAACTCCATATTTTAGCTACGGTCACCCATCCAAGGACTGACTTGCGAACAAATAATAACACAGTAAATGGAGCCACAGACGCTAAAATTTTGCAATTATATCTCGTTTGTTAAGAAATTAGGCACTTCACTAAAATAGACAAAATATATAAAATAAAGCATAATGTAAGAATCCATGCATCTAAATAAGTCATCAAAAATGTATTTCGACCGATCTAAAAAGTCGCTCATTTGATTACTCAGATGAGCTTACTCATTCAATGCAGGACATTAAAGAAGTGGGTCTCAACTCATTAACTACATTCAAAACCGTCAGATATCTTTATAAAAGGCGTCCCCAAAAGTGCAGCACTGCTTAATGTAAACGAAACCCGCAATCAATGGCTCATTAAGGCCCTGGCCGCCAGTTAATTGGTTTATAAAGTCAATCAAAACAAGTCCCGCCTGCAGGGTTTTAGACACTGTGATTGCTCAGCTGATTAAAACAATGAAGAGTGTTAATTAAAAGTACGCTCCGTTTTTCCTGGCATGATGGACATTTTTTGATGAGATATATTGCTACAATTTTTAAAATTTTTAGCATAGCATGAGGAACTGATTATGTACTACATATATACTTGTATCTGCTCTAGAGAAATCTAAATCTCTAAACGAATTAATAATTCTGCTAAGGTGTTACGACCCTCAGTCATGAAGAAATTCGACTCATGGAGAAGGAGGATAATAACACATATGTACAGTACATAGGTATATATTCGCTATTAATTTTCTGACACAATGTGGTTTTGGATAAAATTTGGGAACGAAATTAATTTGTAGTATTATATGAATAAACGTCGTGTGTAACAGTTAAAAATCATACATATATCAGTGTCAAATTCAATTTTAAGTCATAAACACAAATGTGCTATTAAAACAAGAAGCCTCAAATCGATAGCAGTGGTTGGAGGAGTATAACGATCTCTCCAGGTGTGGCCCATTACTACTGCTGGTAGCCGTTTGTGAATTTGTGGCTGCCACTAACAATGCAGAATGTCTACTCTGACAGAATATAGAATATTATATTTACATATTTTATAATCACTGGAGACAAGAACGCCGGCTGGTTCTTTGCGCAAATGATTTCAATAGCAATCCAGCGTGGGAATGCAGCCAGCGTTCTTGGCTTTATACCACATGTGTATGTCTTAAATTTTATATGTAAATAAATATGAACTGTTTTATAATACAGTTACTTAATATACATTTAAACTAACGAATTGTTTATTTTATATACTACTTCATTCATATAATTATGTTAAACACCTAATTTACGATTAAACAAGCGTTTTAAATAACGATAGACAAATTCAGCTTTAAATACCCCATATTTACTTTACTTTTTAAGATAAGATAAGATAAGATAAGATATTTCTTTAATGTACACCAAAAAATTACATAATGAGAGAAATTTAAAAACTATTTTAATGCACATTGGGCGGCCTTATCGCCTTTAACCCTTTTGTGCTTTTTACCCTTTTGTTTACCCTGTTAACGAATCAAAAGTGATTTACTTACTGACCGCAACAAAATAAATATTCGTAGTTTTCCTCTAATTATTTTTACACTGTGACCACCCGACCAACAGAAAGCTATTACTGAATTTATAACGGCCAACAAACGAGCGAGTCGACTCTGTAACGAATCTGAAAATTGTTACAAAACAATTTTCAGATTCGTTACAGAGTCGACAAACCGTACAAACGGTTCATCGCTAGTGTGAAAAGCAAATGAAAGTTCTATCAATAAAACAAGTTATTGATTTATTAGCAACAGTATTGAGTAAACAAATTCAGAATGTTTGCAGACTTTGTCGGAGTTTATTGTTGATGAATACACTTGGGAAAATACTTACTGTATTGCATGGATACTATAATAAAGTGTTTAGTTTGTTACATTGTATTGCGTGTCAATCTTGTGTAACTTACAAAAATTGCACTTGTGAGCACTGAGCATGTCTGTCCTTCATTGTAGATACAATAAAGTACTTATAATATATTCGTACCACGATATCATTGAAGACACCTACCATACTTAGTCTCCAAAAACTGCCATTTCATTTTTGAGAGAAAATTTTCTTGGGTTAGAACCACCTTGGTTTTTATAAATTTTTAAGGTTTCGAAGCGTATTTGAACAAAATTTAATTGAAAATGTTAACCGGGACTCAAACACAGAAGTTAGTTACTTTAGTACGACAAGTTACCTATCACTAATTGGCAGTCGCACGTCTAACAAACTCCAAGAGAAACAAAAACAGGGATTAAAACTTTACAACAATTTTGAATAAAATTATTTTAGCTACGCAATGGCGATGGGCGACGTATTACGAATTCAGAGGGATTCTGTAAATAACATTGGAATAATAGAGAAAACTTTGAAATTGAAAATGTATTTCTAACAATCATTGTGTTCATAGTAAAAGTATATGAGTATTGTATTCATTATCTGGTACCCGTGGGTACCAGCTTAGCGTTTGCGTAGTGTGGGGCTAGGTGGCGCTGTGTGCAATGTCACGATTTTTTTATTTATTTAATGTATAAGACGTGTGTAGACACCCTAGCGCCGTCTCACGTCAGTACCTCCGCTCGTAGCGTCGGGGCTGCAGCACTACAGGCGCAACTCGGGAAACACCGAAAATACTCGCAGATTAGCGCAAATTATGATTTTTTTGCGCTATCTGTTGAGACTTTGGGCCCGTGGTCTCCGGACACAAAATTATTTGTGAAACAGGTTAGCAAACATTTGGTCCTTGCCACAGGAGATCTCAGGGCTGGCAGCTATTTTTCTCAACGATTGAGTCTTTGCATTCAAAGAGGAAATACTGCCAGCATCCTGGAATCCCTGCCGCACAGCGACAACATGGACGGTGTGCTGAATTTTTTGTAAATATCTGTTTTTATAAGTTTTTCTTATGTTTAAGTCATTTTGTATATACTTGTGGAATATATGTAAATATTAGTTAGTTATTTTTGTAAATAAAGTAACATGTATAAGTAGATTGCTTTTACTAAGATATTCTTTGTTTAAAATGCATTAGTTACTATACTGGGGAGAAATACTGTATCGTAATTAGTTATGTGCTATGCGTAAGTAGCATAGCCTATCTATATATATATGTCGCAGTGATTTGGTTGAACCTGCTATTTGATTGAATGACTATAGCGCGTTCATGTAATGACGTCATTTAATTGAACGACTAAAGGACAACTCGTGAAGTCGTTGAATGTAACGTCCAACGTCTTGCCTGAACGTCATTTAGTGAAGTCGTTGAAAGTGATATAGCCGACTTTATGATGTTTTATAACCACCAAAACCACAGAAGGTTAGAGGTTTTTTATAACCACCCAAAACCACAGCAGGTAAGAATATTTTTTTTAATAAAAAAATAAGTAAATTTCAATCACTTCACTGATTTTATGTCCGCTCTGTTCAAAGAGCTATGTTATAATACGCTAAGTAGTTGGACGTTTAGTGACGAATGTTCAATCAACGTTCGGCGTAGTCATTCAATTAAATTTCGTCATTATATGAACGCGCTAGTCAGTCAATCGAATAGCAGATCTAACCAGATGTCTGCGACAAATATATTAGTATATTTTTCCTAATTTCAGTCTTAGTCATATTAAAGACATACACTGCAATTTAATAAACCAGTTATTTTTTCCCTCGTATAGCCATGTTGAGTGTTGCATGTGTACCTATGTAGTACATATATGTATATATTATGTAAGTTGTTACCAAATAATGCTAAATAATAATGGTTAAAATTTTAGTATGTTTTTAAATTAATTAGTCAGTCAAAAAATATCCACAGCCTTTTTACAAAGGCTAAAAGTAATAGTAAAAATACACCTACAAAAAGCAAAGCGATTTGAAATTCCTAACATCGCTTGTACATACCAAGTGTTTACCAAACACTCAAACACGGATGTGGTCCCAAACACCAGTCACTCCTCCTGTTTGCTGAGAACAATCATTGATTTGTAATTACCAATTAGTAACTTGGCTTAGTAGCTGCCTTGTAAAGACTGGATAAAGGGTGGATGGATCACAATTTCGTGGTTTTGATTTGGGATTTGGGATTTTGGGATGTTAAAATACAAATATTTTTTCATCATAAGTAGGTATCGTATGTTTGCAAAGTATGTATGATTTTTTTTAATAAGTGTTATTAGAGTTGGGAACCATTGTTTTCAGTTTTCAAAAGAGAAAGGACTCATGGACTCGATTCAAGATCTCTCTGCACTTGTACTTATATAAAAACTGCTGGAACCTACAATGTAACATTATATATCATCTGATCAACGAAAGAGCCCATGAGAAAATGTGAAAAAGCATTGAAGAAACATTCGCTTTAATCCAGGATAAAAACTAACAGAGATGTTGCAGTAGGTAATCTCCATTCCATGTCGTATTTTAGTGAGTTGTTTCTTATTTATCCGGCATGGGCTCATGAGTAATGTACCGCCATCCAGTCGGCAGTGAAAAGTGCCCGGACGAGCCAAATTTCCGCTGCATCCCTGTTTTATTGTGTACCAAATAACACAGAAAACATCTTAGAATTGAAAAGAAAAATTCTGACTCACAAAATGATAAGGAAATTTTTGTTTCCCTAAAGTTGTGGGTAAGAAGTTTTTCAATCTGTTTCGAAATAAATTTAATGAGGCGCTTTGTACGGTTTCTGTTACAGCGAAAGATTATAGTCGTGCCAATTTGTCATATAAATAATTATTTTAAACGAAAGCAAAAACCGACTTCGACTCTACTGTAACTACAACATAAATTCATTTGCTAAACAAATCTAAGCCTATCAGAGAAAACCGCATCAAAATCGGGCTGATAATTCAGAAGATATAGTGTATACAGCAGCGCCCCCTGGTGAGTTGTCATCGTAATACATAGCTAAAAAGATGCACCCATTAAACTTCAACACATCACAGAAAACTGTATCAAAATCCGACTAGTAGTTTTGGAAATATGGGTAAAATTTGTTTGCATAAACATTATCAATTTGTTGGTTTATTGGTTTTTTCTCAAAAAGTACTGAACCGAATGAAAAACAATTTTTATGGGACCATCTCGGAAACTATTCTCATCAAATAAAAAAAAAATTGAAATCGGTTGATAAACAACGGAGTAATCGCGTAACATATCCACAAAAAAAAAACTTTCAGAAGACTTGATAACCTCCTTTTTTTGGAAGTCGGTTAAAAATAAGATAAAATGTATGTAGTTGTTTGTTGGAAACGAGCTAATGATTAGTTAATTATGTTATTAAACATTTTGACAATATATAAATATAATAGTTAACTATCTGTCTTAAGTTAAATAATGATGTCTTGCTAGCGAATTTCAAAGCCGTCTCTCTTAGGATTTTAATTTACTGCAAAGTGGCCATTATGCTATGTAAATGTAGACAAGTAAAATAAGCTCACTAGGAAAACATTGAATGAGGCTACGAACAGCTTATTTACTGATATTGTCATTTGTACAAATTTACATTTTAGATTAAACTAAAATATAACGCATATCAGAATTATAGTTTTTTTATTCATTATCATTAAAATAAGGCATTCAATCGATACAATTAACATTATTTCATTGTAGCAAAAATATCTTTTGCATTAGATACGCTAAGCAGTATACTAGTTATCACTTTACTTTATAGGCAGCATAAACTGAAATCACGGTCCTTGAAGTCCGGTGGTAACCGCCGGAGTGAGCAGTAAAATGTTTTAGCTAGCCCATGTTGCGTCGCTAATGCACTTAAAATGTTGCTACAAACACGAGTAAGGATTAATTTAAACTAATAAAACGTGTGCGGCGAGCACTCACCGACCTCTCCCCGCGACGCCACAAAGTGAATCTCGTAATTGCATGGAAGTAATTGAAATCTTGTGCAGTTTATGAAAGAGCTCGGACCGCACTCTCAAAGCATCGAGAGCCTTCATTAAGATTTTGAAGTTACGATTAAATTAAAAGTTCTTTGTAAGTTTCCGACGTGCCCCTGCATTGTGTGGAGTTCGAGCTCCAGAGGTCCCTCGTGGCGCTTCCTCGGCTATTTTATGCAATTCTAATCCTGTGTCATAAATCCTGAGACCCTCGGGTAATAGAATTTTGTTAATACGTAAAACTTCACAATATAAGAGTCTATTCAACAACAAACCTATACCAAAGCAATGTTTGTTACATAAATGTAAATAACAAAGAGTGGTATATGTAGAATGCAAGGCAGTATTGTATCGCAGCAACATCTGCAATGGCACATTTATTTCTCGCGGCCATTAGCGGGTTGACCACGCGAGAACAAATGTGTTCTCTCGCGGAGCCGAATATTTATTTTCAAGAGTTCTGGAGATGGTAACCGGAACTGTCCGAAATTCCGGATATCGGATTATAAATCAGGCGGGCTGCGTCCGGAGTCGGTGCAAGTTGGCAGTTGGCAGAACACGGCCGGGGCGGGCGGTCGTGACTGCAGTACGGGTGCAACCACACCTTCTGAATGAATTACATTACTTACCTTCCTTCACTGATGAATCCTTTATGCAACTTAAAAGATAATATTTTTTTTACACACACCTTACTGACGATTGCTTATGCAACTCACAGATATTTTTTTTGGTACACAATAGGTTACCAAAATAATGATGTTTTTTCCAATAAGTCTAACATTGCACTTGCAAAAATATAGGTATAAAATTCAGCACCCGTGTTCAATAACAAAGAACCAGAAAATACTACCATGCTTATTTGCATTCACGTGGTAAGTAACGGGCGACAAGCGACACCTATTGGCGAAAGATAATATAGTTTAGACACCTAATTATCTAATAAAAAATCAGCTTTCGGATCCTATTAGACTATCATCAAACTTCACAAACTAAATATCTCTGATACTCTGACGCAGACAGCCATGCCGCGTAATAGTTTTGACTCCCTTACGAGTACATTAAATTGGATAGTTTTTTTCACCCTCCTCCACAAATATCAGTCCTCTACGTTGTACCTTTAAAAAGGGGACCTTTTTTTCTAGTACCTAATAATTAAATGTGGTAGTAGTTTTAGTACAGTTTTATTATAAGTGATTTTATTGAATAGTTTGAAAAGCACTCTCTCACTATAGAATACATTATGTTATTTGTGTACCAATATATTTCGCTACATTGCAGCGTCTATAAGCTAAGATGTTGCTGTGCTCACCGGAGCCCGCGGGCGCTCCGCCAGATCCGTGTACCGAGGACAGAGGTACCCATGTACTACGTGCACCGGTATTGCAATCAGTTGTGTTACACGTAAACGGAACTGTAATGGACATTGGAACAGCGGTTACTAAAGTATTTGTTAAACGACTTCAAAAAGAAGGCATACAAAATTTCATGAAAGTTTTCGTGTTATGCGGTGAGTAGTTAAGATTATCAAGAGTGCAAGCAGTAACATCCATGATCTGCTTTTATTTGACTAATAATTGGGTCTCGCTTATACCTATAGTGTATCAACTGAAGATATTTTAACTCAGCTTCGACTTGCGGCTAATGTTTTGACGTCTTTAAATTATGCGGCTCATATGTAAGATTGGTAACTAAGCGACTAGAACCACACATAAAGAAATGATTATTTTTCATTACACTTTTGACATAACATTACATGAAAATTCTAGTACACAACTACTTAGTTATATTTACTCGTACAAGCAACAAGTTGCAAGCGTAAGCTTAGTGTGGGGCTAGATGGCGCTGTGTGATATGTCCTGAAATAATTATTTTATTTTATTTAGCTTTTCTCAAATTTCAAAGAACTAGCTAAATTCAATTTAAAAAACGTACTTGAGACAACGCGGAAAACCGTCAACAAAAAATGAAAGAAATCAAGGAAAAATAAACATTTTACACTCCATGCGCTATTGTCGTTGTCACCTCCCCGTGAGCGCCTCGTCGAGCCCTCCGTCGTAAAACACCGTTTTACTGTAAGCAGCGCCTGCAATAGCCACATAAGTGAGAAATGCACGAGATAACAAAGAAACGCGCGCTATGAAATATGCAGACGTGCGCAACACAAATTGCGCTAACTTGGAAACGAAATGCGAAACTTGAGCGTCTCGTAGAGGCCAAGCGCGAGTCAAGTGTGGCGGCCGCTTCGTAAATAGAACGGACTCGGGCGGAGCTAGATCATGTATTTTAGAGACACCTAATTACTCGTAACTACTTTTCTTATGTTCATACTGAAGCAATAAGTATTCAATCACATTAAGTTATGGATCAGTCAGTAAATGTTACTAATTAGTCCCATAATTTGTCTTACGCGAACTAATCAGTACCCATTATACTACGGACAATATGTTAGTGGACAATTGTCATGCAGCAAAATTATCTGACACTCTGCTGTTCCAGCAGAATACTGGTTATCCATTCGAATTCGCGGAAGCAATCGCTTTGTGTAGAAACCAGTATTATTCCTATCTAGGTAGATCGGAAGCCGTCCTAATAAATTGGGAACATAGCAAAGAGGTATATGTGTTATAGAAATAGGTAGTTGTGGCATAATAAGACGTTTATTGCGTGTGTCGTTGGGCAAAGCTAACTTACCCTGGCGACAATATTGCTGCGGCCAAACATGGAACTTGTGACGCTCTAACTTGTGATGCATTCTTGTATGCTTGGGAGAACTGCTAAATTTGTTGGCAAGGCTGCGCTTTACTAGCGAGGCCAACTAGAACCGCGAATTGGTAATAAAGTGAAGCATCTTCCCGAAATTATACGTTCCTTGATTATCAAAAAAAATATTAAGATATCTGACATTTGACCACCAGCTTCATCAACCATATCCGCATAAGCGAAAATACGAAATGTAGCTGGAATGCAATTTGATCTAAAAAAAAGGCTGGTATAACACTGCAAAAAAAGTAATTTCAAATGTATAAAAAATTTTAGTACAAATATGTGACCTATTATGGAGTAATACCTTTTATCAAAGCCATCACAAACTTAATTATATAACAGATAAAATATCTGCTCTGGCAAGTTTTGGATATGTAGGTACAATTCATGGACCCCCTTAATAGTTTTGGAAAGGGCAAACTTTTTTCATTTGGACAGCGCGTGTTCCAGTTTGAGGTAACAGTGGGTAAGTGGGCAATATCCATGGCGTTGCGACGAGATGGGATGTTTTAGCAAAGACCGTTTGGACAGATTTAGAATCTATGAGTTGCACTCGCCGTGCAACTTTAGTACTTGCTATTACTTACCGGGTCAAATAATAATTCACAAAAGTTTTAAAATGGACGATTATTGACGATGATCGCACTTTAAATTCATTTTATTCTGGTGTAGATCATGAAAGATTGCACAAAAAAATCTACAACGAATCATAAAAGTAAACTTCAATTACCTTCAATTTCGGTAACGCAAAACCTTACTATCGGCACAACGACACCATAAAGCAGGAATTTGAATCTCTTCCTTTTGAGATAATATTTAGCTATTTTTTAGAAAGCCGCGATTGTTAGAAGGCCGAGATTAAAGCCGCGACCGGGAGGAGGTAGCTGAGGAAATATCTACGAAATAATTTGCGGCATTCCCACGACGCGGACGACACCATTTTAATGACAGCCTCTTCTCCTAAAAGAATTCCCGTTTCCCGTATTTAAATTAATTAAAGTTTGCCACAGGGTACTTGGGAGTACGTAGGAATTTACATTTTATATTCCTCTCGTTTTGAAGGCTCAACCTCAGCTGCCGTCTTTACAAGATTGTTTTATGCGCTACTTGAATATTTTTTTGACTAAGTAGATACAGCTAAAAGCGCTTTTGTGTAAGAATTTCGTATTGGATTTTTTATGAATACATTTTGAGCAGAATCGCTGCTATTATGAATCAATGTTACAGTCTGTCTGTCACTTGCCAGCACCGTATGATGTATGTGCACTCTCGGATGCTTCATCCCACGTACTTACCTGCAGACAGCAGCGTCACACTACATTGTGACGTCATCCACCCCGTAAAATCTTGCCACTGCCGAGCCTCTCATTGTGCCCGCCCCACTTTTTAATCTGGAGACGTCGAATAAAAACACAATAGCCGGATACATCTCACCTCTTATTTGTTCTTTTTTAATCAGCGAATAGTCAAATGCGTAATTCGAATTCACTATCGATATTCCATTATTACTCGTGCGAAAGTAACAAATGACAAAGGGAAGAAGAAAAAGCACACGTCCAATATTAGCGGCATGTTATTAATCTGAGACGCTCGTTGCGTCACCCGTCGACAACACATCTCTTGGTGTAGGATTGTCTGCGAGGGGAGGATAAATCTTAGTTATAATATTACGGAGTCATCGTGCGGAGAACCTTCATATATCAAGAGGCATAAAGCCCGCGAACGCCGCACTGCTGAACTTGCCACCTTGTTCATGTAACGTGTCCTCTCGAATTGAGACTAATGTTTTGACCAGACAAGTATCATTCGAACAAGGCCTATAATGTTCGTAGCTCCGTGCCTAGTGCAGGCCGCAAAGGAGATGCATCCGTGAATAATATGTCAGGGAGCTCCGATGAGACAAAGTTTTTTCAAACCCGTGTGATGTGAGCGAGCGCTTTGTATTAGCAACAAAGCGCACGGCCTCGTCGCCGGGGCTTTTAGGCGGGTAGTTATCGTACCACCACAAATGCGAATTTACGCTTTGCATTTTGAAAAATTAAAAGCGACATTTTCAATGCAATTGCGAACGTTCTTTCCGTAGTCGGTGCGGGTAATGGCCACTCCAATTCGAAATTGCTCAGCCTTTTTGTGGTTGACGCTTACATAAACACTTATTATGGGTGTATTATTAAATTAAAATTTATTTTTACATTTTTAAATTATTCAGCTTTTGAGCGAAATTTTAATAAAAATATTTTTATCTTTTGAACAAATATAAACTTTTCACTTTTGAATTTACTTTCACTACCAGTATGCATCTATTTAAGGAAACAATACAATTTTTGATGCGTAATTCGTATGCAATGGAATAAATAAACCGGAAACATATTTTCCTTCGACCAACAATGATTAAATTAAAGAGCAAAAATTGAGCTTCGCTCGAACACAATTTAACTTAAACGCGTGGCCGACAGAGTGAATAAAATTCACTTCGATTTGCCTCTTATTTCAGACATCAAATTTAAGTGCAATTCATTTGGAAGCACTCTTTCAATGGAGGCGTCGTAATGACACCAATTAGCTTAAATACGCAATTTAAATAAGCAGATGTGGGGGAGAGCTCAGTCTGTCGGAAACCGCTTTCATCCACGTGCGGCCGAGAGCTACGGCCTCCTTAATAGCCACTAATAATAAAAGCAAACGAGCGAACGACTTGTAACAAATTGTATTATCTGCCGAAATGGCCCTTGAAGACCGTTTGTATTGCTCCCTTTCGTGGTATTACCTCTTTTCGAAGTCGAGGTAATGCTGTTTGTAAACACGAGCAGTCCTCGGAATCACTTGAGATTTTACTCCAGATTAACATTTAGAGCCGCTGCCAAATGGCACAAGTTTTATACTCACGACGCAGTTTGTTACGGCTCATAAGCGGAAGATGCGTGCAGATTAAAAAACTATTTTGTGATTATTGGATGGGAGATGAAATTAATATCTTTAGAAAGACGCTCCAATGCGGCGTGGAATGAGATTCGAGAAATAGCAAAAAGGTTGAGTTTCTTGCCAGACTGCAACCCGCCGGCATTAATTCAAGAGCCGACGCGACGCCTAGAGGAAATTGTCGTGCTGAGAGCACTATGTCCGCTCCTCACACTTTTGCTGTTCTTACTTTAGGAAATGATTTGTTGTTGTTGTTATTGTGTTTTTTTTAAATTCCGATCATTATTTAAAGCTGATATGTAAACAAATTTCAAACATTGCTTTAATTTTTAGTAACTTGATCATGCAGTTGATTTTTAGTCTTAATAAAACAAAATAAAATTGAAATTCATGTTACAACTTTTTGCTTTCAACTGAAAGATAACGATTAAGACTTATTTACGTTAAAAACACAATCGATTCGAATGATCTTTTGTATTGTACTTACTCTGTATCAACACATACACATTTATCCCGAATTAACGCGTGTAATACCGCGAGTATAGTACCTACTTACTTACTATTACCTACTTTTAATTTTCCATAAAATTACAACACATGTTTCTGTAACCAACTTATCTTTATAACAATTTATTGAACGTTAGGTAAACTTATACTTTTAGAAGTTCTAGTGCCATATTTTCCTCTAATGTGGACCTCGAACATGTCCACATTTGTTCACAAAGTGTCACACAGTCCCGCTGGCCAGTTGGCATCTAATGACAATGGCTCGCTGCCCGAACTAGCTGCCTTCTTCCGCAGTTAATACCATTCACATAATACAATTGTAGACTGCCTAAGCGCATAGATAACTCACCTCACCTCTATTTTACATAGCGACGCCCCGCGGTTTTTCACGCGTTTAGGGATAAAAGGTATGTGTTAATCTAGTGTCCGTATTAAATTTCACCCTATTATATTCGGTTGTTTGGACGTAAGGAAGTTACACAGATACTCACTAATTACGCACTAACTTAGTGTGGGTCTCAGGAACCTACAAACAAACTGAGCTACAACCAACGTACCTGTATTTTGACAGTGTAATAGTTGTTAGTTTTTTAATGGAAATGTAATGATACAGATATGATTAAAGAGGGGGAAGATTGCTAAGCCAAGATATCATGGAGTTTGAAGGGATCGCAGACTTATTACTCGTCCTAGATATAGTAAGAAGGAGGAGAATAATTGTAAATTCCTAAGAGGCAGTAGGTGGGTCCAGCCTGGTAAAAATGGTATACTCTTGTTATGAAAGCCCAATAATGGTGAAAATATAGTCTTGTTTTAGAGGTCAACATTCACTTCGTATGGCTCTACCAAAGGAGTAACTCAGTGTATAAATATTAACATGGCCTGTCTTTTACCGTGCTATGTGGATAGTTAATTCCCATCTCGTTTTTGTCCTACTCATTGAATGGATCATTAGCTCCGACGTTTTAGGTCACAGCCCACTAGCAGTAAGCAGCTTTGTACAACATTATGGCTTCATGAAATCATGATGCTCTATTATATTTTTTATAGATTAACTTTTTACATAAATGGTTTTATTAATTGTTGTGAATTACGAAAACGAATAGTCGATTTCAGATGCCACAAAAACTACTTTTTCTGTGTCCTGCAGTCATCAAAGTGACCTGCAGGCCTACCACAACGTTTTTAAAAGCAGTGTCATTGCCGCTCGGCTGCGATTCCGCTGAAATTCAATGCTGCTAATATTCGTACCACAAGCTTATGACGTAATATCGCGTTCCAGCGGATTTCAAGCGGATTAGGGATGAGACACTGAACGAATGATTTCGCTAAAACTGCATAAAATGAAAGAGTTTGTGATAAAATATAGCACAACCTATAGTAATTTTGCTTTCAAAATTTGTCACTGTCACTGATTTGAAAACAGTTCTATATTTTCTTTGAAACTATCGAACTTGTGTGTTGCCAGATATCGGCTTTAACCGTATTTAGCTCTTTTCAAATACATAATGTAGTAAAAAAGCACAATAACAATTATAAATAATAATAATAAATAAATAATAATAATTATTAATACAATTATAATTTAATAATTATAATACATAGAAAAAAATGAGACACACATATAATTGCAGATTGAAAAGGCACAATTATTTGTGTATGTTTGGTACATAATTTGGTACATGAAGAACACAATATACCTTCAAAGGGTGTTTACAAATAATATTAATTGTTGTGTGCGGGCCGGTCTATTTGTTTTTTTATTATACGAGTATATATGTTATTGTGTTATTGTGAATCGGACCCGCGATTCTCGGAACTAGAGGCTGAAATTCTACCAGCAAAGCTACGGGTCGGTAAACCAAAATATTGTCAGTGAAATTGTAATGAAACTAATGAGGTCTTATGAAGACCTTATGAAGAACTTATGAAGACTCTGTAGTGACGGACGAGCAATTAAAATGGCAAGAAAAAGCAAGTGACATCAAATACATGACTGATGACAGATTATTTCTGCGCACCACCAAAACACGAGATGCTTAAAAAAATTATACCACTACTACTAGTGTGATGTCGACTTTATCTAACTTGTAAGTACAAATTATATAATTCAGCTGGTATACATTTTCCAACTTTTTTCCAAAGAGTTCGTGCTTATTTGTATACAGAAATGGTACGAACTGCCAGATCACTATGTCTTATTCTCTTTTTTGCTTGTGTGTGTATAAAAAATGTCATGTACGGTATAAAAAAAATACTCTGGTAGCACTGAATGATTTTGTAAACAAACTACCATAACAAACTGCCTATAAATTATAACTGTTTTATATATTAGAAATGCATTGGGTCCCCGATTTAGAGGTGATACATTTGGTGCTGTATGAATGCTACTCAGTATGATGGACAGAATACCGCATGAATGTGTTCATGCACTGTGAAAAACTTATCTAGATAAACCAAACACTTTGGATACGCTTCTTAACAAAAAGTTGATTTCTTCAAGCGGCTTTTTGTTCTCGATACAAGCTGATGGAACGTGGTGGATCACCATGACTGTGATCACGATACCAAGACGGTGACAAACCATCATCAACTTCTTACGAGCAAGCAAGGCTGCAGTCGGATATACTCCTTCTATTGGAGCTGGACGATGATCACATTCCTCTGCAAGCAGTATAACCACTTAGTAGACGAACGTTTACTCGTGTAAATTACTTTTCTGTGTGAATACTCTAAACATACGATGTGGATACATAAACTTAAAAGTTTTTTTCAATAAATTGATGTTATAAGCTTGAATTTATTTTTACTGGACGACAGTTATTATGTTGGGGAACAATAACACAGAAGTTAGCTCTAATTAATCATCCTTTTTAACTCTAAGATATCATTTAGGTTGTTAGCTTATGCGTTCTATATTGTGTCTCAACTATACTAATTTATAAAATAGGTTTGTGTGGTGTAGGCATAGTGTGTCGTACATAGTCTAACTATACTGCTACTTTATACCTTTAAGCACAAGATGGGACCTATTTAAGATTTATGTTTAAATTAAACAAATAGTTATTGTACATTTTGTCTTATTAACAGTTAATACCCTATTCACAATAGTATATAACGAAGGGCACTGAGCAAGTCACTGTTCTCAAAGCTAGGCTACACCAACATTCTGCATAACGATGCCCTGCTGCGGTACTGAATCATCGTGATATTGCCACCTCATCTGCTGTGGCGGTAGTGTGATCTCGAACTGGGTCCCTGCTGTAGTTTTGGGTCGTGATAGTTGGCTCTTTAGCTTGCTGTTGGCTGATGAATAATAAATAGCTGCAGCTTGAGATTTTTTTTCGTTGCTCCACATATTCACTGGTGTTCGGTATTTTCGCAAAAATTGTGCGGAACCACACACACATAACCATTGTATATCAATTAAATTCAGTTTTCTTTCATATTTTCAATAATTCAAAGGATTTAAATGGAAAAATATCTCAAATACGCAAGCAGATAGCAGCGTTTTTAGCATCTCAAAATAATGTCAAATTGACAGCTCAGCGATAATGATTCCGCTGGCAATTAGACGTTATGGTACCGATTTAGGCAAAACGCCTAGGAAATGAATGAACAAAATCGCGTGACGTCATCAAAACCTCGACGCGCCGCGACACTGATTCCACCTTATTTAAACGTCAGAAACTAGACGTTGTAGTACCGATTATCGCAGCAGCACTGCTGCAGTACTGCTATAAGACGTTATGGTAGGCCTGCTGAACAGAAAAGAGAATAATTCATTTTATGAATAGCTATCGGTAACATAGTCTGTTGTCTTATCATTACGAACTTTAACAATTAATAGAATAAAATGCATTAAAAATAAAAAAAAATAGTTGGAAACGTAATTATATATCGCTGTAAAGTATTTGAACACAAATTTCGTAAAAACAATCTCAAAGACAATATATTAGTTACGAATTATTACCCTCTATTGGCAAAATAACGTCCAATTCAGATAGGTATCGAGTAACATAATTAATTTGGGATCGGGCCAATATGTTTATCGGGGACAATAAATCTATTTGCTTTCATTTCATACATTTTGTGAAAACGAAACTTAAGTAGGTACTGTAAAGACATTAGTTTTATGGCATGTTATAAAAATATGGCTAAATTAGCTTACCTTATAATATTTTATCGACATCATAGGTGATAATTTAATTGGCTAGCAATAAAATTGAACGATAGTGCGATTGGAAATATCGATTGAGTATTATGTACCTAGAGATTCAATAAAAGTTTATTGAATCTCTCATTACTTAGTCGTAGAACTAACACCCCCTCCCCCAGACTAATAAGTAGGGAATATACAACGGCAATTAAAATATAATATGCTTGAAATTAAGATCATATACATACGTTAGTCTTTAAAGATGCTATGACTCTAAAGAGGCTACGAAGACCTTTCCCTTTATTACTTTTTTGTGAGATGAAAATGTAAGGAGCTAATATATTGCACAAAAAAATAAATTCCTAAGGGATTGGGATACTAGTCGTTAGCTTGAAATTTAAAATGCACACCGAGAACAATTTCGGCGAGCACAAACCTTATAAATCTTTTATAATAAAAGCATTCCTACTTTGCTCTGCATATTGTAAGGTTATAATATCTTAACCTTAGTAGCTATCATATTGTATACAAATATTAAAGCAATGAAAACTGGTTGGAGTCCGCATATAAACCAAGATAATTCCTAATTAATAAAATGTTAGATAATAATATGGGAGTAATGAAATTAATTTGTACAGTACTATATTAATTTGAAGTCAAAATTCAATTAATTGCTGACAATTAATTAGTAAAGATAAAACTATGATAACTTTTGTTACGAATTTGTGATTCCAATTTACAGAGACAAGTTGAGCAAAAAGCGGAATTTGAAATATTATTTAATTACCAACAATTAAATTTGATTTTCGTTGAACAAAATCGCGATAGATATTTATTAATTGGTTCGTTTTTAATTAGTATCTATATGGTTTCGATATATTTCATTTACTAAATTTCACACCAGCTATCAGAGACATCGAAGGAAGCCTCTATCTGGACTAGAAAGAAACATCCATAGCACTAATCAGAGAAGCCTTATACCAAATATTGGGACTACATAGGCTTATGACGATAATTATTTTCCAATAATTTTCACTTATTTTTTTAATTATACGTACTTTTACTTGATCAGAATTTGACTTATGGTAAGCAAAAAAACTGATCTAAGATGGAGTGGCAACCTAATAGGAACCGGTTCACTCTCGCTTTGAAGATCACTATATAGTCTCACAACGTTTATCGTCAAACAATCGCTTCAAGACCCAACCGCTAGATTTCCTCGATATTCATAGACATGAAACTGTAACTTTATATCATAACAACACCAGTAGCTTGCCTTAGAGATATGGCAGTAGGCAATAACTCGGATAATCAATAACGTGTCCTAGAGTTGGGAATGGCAGAGATATAGGCAAACTAAGTTTGAGACGGACGGCCGGTTTCAGGCGGGATGGCGCGATGATCTGTGAAACTGCTGGCGGGTGTGGATGTGGCTTTACCATAGACTATGTATCCAGAGCCATCTGTATGTATGATATGATCTGTAGACTGTTTATATCTGTATCATATGCCGATTGCTGTTGGTATAAAATAGATTAAGTAAGTGAGTACATACGTATGTATATAAGTGTGTATGCATGTTTCTTCTCTTAGTGACATAGATTAAACTGTGGACCCTGGTTTAACTTATACTGGTTATTATTATTCCCGTGTAACGCTGGTAACTAGCGTCTTATACTAATTATTCTGCAAACGGGTGAGAATTGATGTGAGGCAAAATTTTAAACGTTCATCTATGACAACGAACCAATGAGTATCTAAACTTTGTATCATACCTATTATATTAATGAAACTATCACAACGTTTTAACTTTAGTGAGGTGTTTCTTCTGTTCACTGTTTTTGAAACGCGTCTATCGAAGTGTGGATGTGTCCTCCATTGACGCGTGACGCTAGCTTCGAAACAGACCAGTAAATTTCAAGCTTTGTTTCTTATAGCGGCTGAAACGACAGTGAAGTGTTACAATTTCCTTCCATGTTGATAGATATATTTTTAGTGCACGAAATAAAGTAATACAATAATATGATACACATTATCATCTATGTTTGTGTGCATTCGCGTCAAGAGATTATACTGTAATTTCTATTAAATAAAAGAAAACACAATAACATTCTATAAACAAATGATAAAAAAATATTTGGCTGCATGATTTAGCATTTAATACAAGCTACAAGACAAGTGTAGCAAAGTGTTGAGGTCATCGTATCTGTACAAACATGCCCTCGCTTGCATCTTATACGAGGTGAACAATATAAGGTCAGAACAAAGTCGCAGCTTACGTGCTCAGAAATTAGTTTATTAGCAAGACCGTCTTATCTACTCAATTAGTTAATTACGCAACTTCTCACTGTTAATCTCGAATATTCATGAAAGTTGTCGAATAACTTACGGTTTATGCGCTAGCCCATTACAAAAGTTATATATAAAATGAATTCTGCCCTAACAGCTAAAGTGTAATTGCTAAAGTTTGTTAAGCAAAAAGCCTTTTAGTGGCTTCGGAACAGGTACAAACTACTTTTCGAAGTCAAGAAGAAACAACGACAATAATATATCAATATTCAATCTCTATCAATATCTATTTGACTGGCCTGTTGGTTTAGTTGGTAGTGGCTCTGCCTTCTAATCTAGGGGTTGCGGGTTCGATTCCTGCCTGACACAAGTACTTATGCATTATAAAAATGTATAATTTCTTGTGTTGCGTCTGGTTGTTTGTACTATAATAAGTATGTATTTACAAAAGAAAAGTATATAAGTATTATATCCGTTATCTAGTACCCACGACACAAGCGTTTGCTTAGTGTGGGGCTAGATGGCGCTGTGTGCAATGTCCCGAAATATTTATTTATTTATTAATATAACTCCACAAATACATATGTGTTTGTGCTTGAATTAATGCAGAAATATGTAACTAATTTCAAGCTAGTCGCACCTGTGGTTATAACTTTTTTAGCAAAAGCGTAAGCATCATATCAGTACTGCCTTTATTAAAAAAATCGTAAGAAATAATGCGTTTTGTAAAAAGAAATTATCAGCCCAATAGTCAATCAAATTAATTTCACACATGATATATCAATCAATCAATCAATCAATATCGCTTTATTGTACACCAAAAAACAAAAATACAAAACAATTTACAGTAAAATTACTTAACTTAGGTACATTGGGCGGCCTTATCGCGTAGAGCGATCTCTTCCAGGCAACCTTAGTAAAGATCGCTAGGAAAGAAACATGTAAAAGTCGGTGGAGTACAAACAACAACATAACAGATACCTTAACAAACAAACATACCAAACACTAAATTATTGCTAGGATATATCATGTGTGAATTAGTATGCAAATATGAGAAACTAAAAAAAAAACAACAATAGGTAAACTTAATTTCCATAATATGTATTACTACAAGTCCACCATATAGCCAACTTTACGTATGTAAATATAAGGGCACGTTTCCATTGAATAGATGTAGATAGTAGATAGGTACTTGTTCAGGAATTGCTCAGCATTGCCCAGAGAACTGGTAACGTCGTTCGGGTCTACAACATGTGAATAGGATTCACTTTGCGAAAGTAGGTATGTACTGCTGTGAATAGTACGTCTGATACTCGAATTGTATCTAGTGATTGTACCCGTGTAGAGACAGTCGCTGGCAACTGGATTAGAATATGGAGTAGGGATTCTGGTTAAAAAAAATGTTATATAGGTATTATTTTACAATGACACTGTTTTAAAGTTAGTAAACGAGAAATGAAACGATCTTGCCACTTTGTAAACCAAAACATGGCTAAACATGGGTCAAGTTTCGGCCAAGCATGAGCCCGTTTAAAATACATATTAAAATCACTTACTTAACATTTCGAAGATTCATACAGAAAATCATGTCAATTAATTTCAACGCTGTAACTGTTATTAACATATTGTACATACGACATACATACATATATATGTACATGAGTAGATACGTATAAGGTTTTATTAACTATCTAGTTTTATCACTGACTTCCTAACCAATGACTTATCCAATAAATTTCCAATTTTTAATTAATTTTCTTTAAGAAGGCCATAACCTCGAACAGCTGATGCTCACTGGTAAGGTTGATGGCAGAAGGCCGAGAGGCCGTAGCCCAACCAGGTGGTCCGACCAAATACGCTCAACGCTGGACACCAAGCTGTATGATGCTCTTCACGTCGCTAAGGACAGGTGCAGATGGAAGAATATCATTAAGAAAAATTAATATCCCGTGGGGGGGTTCACGACCCTCAGTAATGAGGACTACGACGCAAGGAGGAGGAGGAGGAGGAATTAATTTTCTAATTTAATTTCAATAAATACGTCAAAATATTGCTAGCACATAAAATTACAAATCTACAAGAGAACTACCCAAAACTCGTAACTCCAAGGCGGAGCTGTAGTTATGTTCCTAAAATTATCATACCCCATTGAATTTATTGCGTTTCCGACTGTACTTCAAAAGGACAGAGACGATGAGATGAATATATTCTCGTATTTACATAAATGCGCTACGCAAACTCTTTGAATACTCCCGAACTATTTACACAAGGAAGAGATTTCAGCAGGAATGAGTAAGCAGTTCCGAGCAGTTGAGACTTGTAGCGACGTCGCGTTTTGTTATGTATCTTTTTCTGATCTTTACGTAGCTTAGTTTTAATATATGTTTTCTTTCATGTAGTTAAGGGTACGCGTTTGACTACAGCCCGCTTGATGTTTATTATTGTACCATGGTTGTATCGTTGTATCCTACACGCTTACCTAAGTTCTGTAAAAAAAAAGAGTTCTTTATAACTATATGAAATAAATAATAAAGGAAGTAATAGCAAACTTTGGTCAAAAAAAAGAAATTATGTAAAAATGATCGTATGAGATAATCATGAGACGAGCAAACTTTGGAGTTGAGAGTTTTAATTTAGATAAAAATATAGACAAAAAGACATCACAAAACCAATGTGTACTATCATTATATTATTTAATTAATAATAAAACGCAAATATGGTGTGTAGGTTGTTGAAATAATCTACATTTTTTGATGATAAAATGTGTAACAATTTTACTGATTGAAGTAAAACACGTGCACGTATTGTTCAGACATATTTGAAACATGAATCGAGATACCTTCTTCAAATTGTCGCATGATCAGACTCGTAGGATGTTGTCTGAAGTCAATGTCCCTTCATAAATGTAAACAGTAACATACACAAAGAAAAGTAATTGTCATGCCTATTTCCCAAACTATCATGGCCAAATATCAATCATAATTCACACAAGTATCTTCTTCTTACTAAAGGGTCTTTTCAGCTGACCGCGGCGACGCTTCTGAAAGTAGGGATCGGGCATTTTATTTATGTGACAACGTCTATTATCATTATAACAAAGAATATTACTCTGGCATATAAAATTTCATTAATATTCATCGCAAAAACGGCGCAAATTCATTTTTTGACGTTGATTTATAGTCTGGCCTGGCACGTATGCACGGTTGTGCCTACAGAATAGATTATACTGTTTGAAGTCGACTATTCACATTACAATCCACATTTTGGGCAAACAAGTAAGCATTAACCTTACTTGCGAAAAATAGGCCTAGTCTGGTAAAAAATATGGAGAGGCATTTTGAATACTGAGCTGTGAAAATATTGAGTTTCGTATCTAATACCACTATAAAATGTCTTTAGACTACCTACTAGAGATGCCATAAATTGCTAGTTTTATAAATTAACTCTGTTTGTTTTTATCTCTGGTGTACAATTAAGTTATATCTGTTGTATTGTACGCACAGATACATAATACGTATGTATAGCATGTTTATCAGGTTCCTGATACATGTAAATTAAATTAATTAAACCTTGCGGTAAAACTTCTCACTTAGGTTTAGTTTGCTTTTAAGCTTATGACATATTTCACGTAAAAAACATAAGCGATCTAACTTTACCGAGGTAAAACGTAGCAAACCTTGGCTTGTCTTTTAAAAGTCTTTCTTTACACCAAGTTAAATTGCCAACGCAAAAAGTAAGCAAAATTGCTTTACCGACTTTCAGATGCCATAAAGGAATGACATAAAAATCGATGGATGCCTCTTTGCGATTCAAAATATCTTTAAGATATATGAAACATACAACTTATAGCTAGCTATATATAACTTGCAATTTTCTCGGTAATTGACAAGTGATAGAATTAGATGCTAACTGATAGCAGGAAGCAGATTTGATGGGACGATTAGTATAATATAATCAAGCCATGCTAATAGACCAGTATCTGACACTTTTGACAGCTAAAGCTAACATTGTCTAAAGATAATCTTGAATCTGCGTTGAATTTTGACAACAGTAATATGTATCCTTAAGTATTAAAATCAAGAATAAAATACAATTATTAAGACACGAAACAACACGAAAAACAGAACACAATAAAATAGAAATACATAGACACACGTTTCTTGTCACAATGTATGCATGTTAAATAACATCTTATTTGGAACACTGCGCAAGGAAACATTATCCGATTAGTCGTCTGTTAATTCTATTTTCTTTGCTATAAACGCTTGCGGCAACCGTCGAACTAACGCAATTACAGCAATCAACTCAAAAGCCTTCCGCACATTACGGCATTCACAGAACAAGATTTGAATAAGTCATATAATGGTATCGATGTTCTTTCTTTTTGTGAAAACTAAGTATTTTTCATGTCGACGATGAACAGTGAAGATCTATGTTTATTATATTATGTTTTTACAAGTTATATGACATGTTTGTCAGGTAAGATTAGACTTTAATTTGAAATAATATAATTAATAATATATAGTTGTTAGCGGTACGATAGATAAAATATGTTAATACTTTAGTTTGATTCCTTAAAATTAGTTTATTACAAACATAAGTAAGATAATAAAGTGGGTTTTGTTCTAATTCAACCCGTTATTGCTCTTAAACAGGATATAGATTAAATATTACATTAGAATTTTACATTTACCATCGCAATATGCGCCGGGTTCAAGTTAAGATTGGCGGGCAAAGTGCAGCGGCGTCGACTGCAACGCAGCGGGGCAACAAATCCGACCACATGCGACATATTGCCTTTGAATCATTATCCAAGTTTTGAACTAGTTGCCAACCAGTTAACTCACAAGTTATCATTTATGACGACGTTTCAAATTACTTGCATCGCCTGCTCCTTTGCAGTTACTAAGTACTTTATGAAACTTCTATGAAAACTTAAAAATAGAATACAAATAAAAAATGCCCAAACAGGAATTGCTAGCAAAAACTCGAACAAAATAAAAGCGTCTTTGACTTACGTAACTTCTCTTTTTAATTATTGTAATGCACAATTTCTATAAAAACTTTCGAAGATTGTACCTGAAGTCTGTTTTCTGAGTTCTTGTTATTAAACATTCAAGGAAAAACTCTCGATGAATGTCATGAAAAGTGTGGCTATGAATGTTTTTTTGTTAATATCGTTACTGTCTAGGCGATAAAATATATTAACCTTAACGGATTCAGCTACATTTAATTATTCATTTCATTTTAAGAACTTAAAACTACTTATTTAAAAAGTCGAAATGGTGGGAACGAATAACGAGTAGTTACGGTGGGAACGTATTAAAAACGGACCAACAAACTCACTTCATTTTTTTTACCATGTTGAATTAGATATGACAGTTAAAGTAGCTGTTATATTTAACCTTGGAGTGGAGTGGATGACAAAGACATTATACGAGCAATATCTGAAAGTGCCCCAAATAGAAGTCCAAAAGCAATTTTTCCCGAAAAAGCTCAACGTCATAAATTATATTCCAATCTGAGCTTACGCCTAGCCACCCGTTTGCAGAGCACTTAGCATTCTGCGAGCCCCGGCTACTTTATAGACAAATATTTCAGCGTAACATACGAGAAAGGCAAATAAAGTGAACCATTATTCTTCGTATTTATATTTTTTCGCTTCCCTAAAGCTTGACGCTGGCGTTTAATTTTATGGAGTTATGAATTCATAGTGTAAGCATATAAAGTAGGGTCTCGTAAGTTATACATGTGTTTGGAAACATTGGAAATAAGGTAAGGTTAAAAGGTAATGGTAGGACACATTGAACAAAATGTGGCTATCTAGTCTTTTTTATAGCTTTAATTTTTATGAGAGCAAGCTATGGAAACGAATAAATGCAAGTTCATATCAAACCTGATTAATATGATAACGGACACAGTTTGAGTGATATCACCGAACAAATGTCAACTTAGGGTTGCCATACACATAGCCGGACCAGCATTTTTTATTAGATCAACTTTTGTGGCTGTAACGATGAAAACGTTACATACATTCCTGATGAAATTAAAGTAGCAATTTTGCATATCGTCGCACTCGCGTACTTTTGATAAAGGAGTTTACCTGCAGATCAGTCGGCCTTCACTATTCAAGGACGATGTACACATTTTTCAGTATTAACAATTTAATCTGCTTATTTTTACCTATTAGTTTTCTTCTAAGCGTGCTTATTCCTTGTTTTAACCTTTTCCCCGATTGGGTAAGTATTTAAACATGTAACTTAAATTATAATAAAATGTATATACTTAACCTCAAACACGTGTCAGCACCATTCTGACGATTTACCCACTTTTAGATTTAATTACTTTTTGATTTATCACGTTTAAATTGTAAATATTGTTACATCTATCTTAATAATAGGTAACCCTTGTCATCGGCTCATCACCATGGACTTGAAATCCGAATACTAGTAGGTACTTGGCTTGGTAAGCCGATGCGGGGAAATGCATGGAAGAATCCTGTCCATCAATTCCCTTCCAGGGTCCTAGGTTCGGGATTACTGCACCCGTATCGACCGACGCATAATTTCAACCAGAAGACTGACAGTCACATCAGTACTCTGCCACTATTGGTGTTGGCAGTCAGTACCCTGCCATCGACGGAGTACCATACCAGGGGAGTAGGTACCTACTCGTGTTACTCCCCTAACGCACAGCCCTTGACCAAACTTCCATTCTGTTATTGTTGTAAAATTATGTATTTATATTTTTTGTTAACATTACCTTTAAATTAAATTTCCCTGATAGGCTCACTATGTTACATGGCTAAATTCATTATGATATGTAGATGTTATCCCCACTGGCCAGTCGAGCATTTAGTAACAAGAAGAGACATACAAACAAAATGTCATGTCTATACTGGAATGGAACTAGCTCTCAAACGAGACGGTCGAAACACATTATTAGGTTATATATTATTTATTATTGTACGTTAAAAACTGAACTAGTGCTATGATTGCCAGGTTTTTTTTTTCAACAAATACAACTCAACACTCTATAATATGATAATTTGTATTTGTTAAACATTTATTTATTTACAGGTACTTGAAATTATGAGTAGCAACCCTATATGAGTTCAGAGCACTCCACCCCAGTTTACGCGAACATTATTTGACGATGTTCAAACTTGTCTATAACCACTTAATGCTATCTAAAATTGGCTACAATGTTGTTCGGTGACCGTACCGAGAGGCATTTGAATATCGGTACTTTACCAACAGTAGAAGCTAGGCATGGTTTAGGAACAGTTTAAATTTCAGTCAAGTTATAGCAGTTGATAAAAGACGAAATATTTCATGAAAATTTGGTTTTAAATGAGCTCATAGCATAATATAGGTATATAACTACATTTATATACTTAGTGACATTTATATCGAAAATCTTGTCGTGAACGCAGACGAATCCTTGCAATACAGAATCATGTACTTACCGGTAATTTAAAAAATATGCTATTTCCGAGAAAATAGCTGGAACATATACATACGGAAAATATACATACGTATGTATATTTCAATTTGGATGTACACTACCAGAAAAATTGTATTGATTGCTTAATGTCAACCTGGCTTTAATCATAGTTGTTAGTAAAAACTTTCAATTTAGATGTTCAACGTTTTAATGTTTAATATTTCACATCCTTAGTGAGTCGTTTACCCTTTACTATAATATGTATAGTGATAACAACAAACATTTGCTTTAGTGTCTGTTTCACGTTAACTTTAACCCTATCCAATCATTGTGAGATCATTGTGAGTCTAGCGACGTGGTATTGCTTAAAACTTTTTAAGACTGTTTGTGTATCCCCAGACTTCTCTTTATGGAATTACCGTTTCTGAAACGGTTTATAGACATTGGCAAATAAGACCTATCAAGTCTTACATGACTAGGTTTCCTTTATAAATTCTTTCAATCTAAAAGCGCCTGCCATTTTATGCGTTGTTTTTTTGCAGCAAAGATAAAATGGAAATTGTTCTTGTAGGCGCTAGTTTTTTGATACAGTTTTTTTATACATAAGCATTGTTTTGTTATATTAGTTACCTTCACAAATATTTATTACAATTACATTTTATACAGACCGCTGCAGCGCTGAGCATTTAAAATTTCACTGAAAAACTTTTATCAAATAAGCGTACTACTACAAAACTAGTTTTCCCAATGCATAGTTTATAACTGCAAGCAGAGTTTTAAGCAGCGAAACTTTTTAAACGTTCAGATTTCATTAGGTTGGATTTATTGCGTACCCATTTTGACGGACAAGTTAGGGCGAGCGCTGCCGAGGGTCGTGTCCTGTCGGTTCATAATGCAAAGTACCTGCGTACCTAAGTGTTTCGTAATTAAATCCACAAGCAACTGCTCTGAAATTTATGAACACACCCGAAAAACTCTTTCCTGTAACATGACGTAATGATGTTGTGTAGCAATTTTGGCGTTTTATTTATGTTGCGTTTGGAATCAAGGTGTGTAGGAGGATATTGTTACATGAAAGGACTAAAATCCTTTGTATCTTTCGATGAATTCGTCTAACATGAAAATTAATATTTTTACTTTTATTTTAACCATACCTTATCGTAAAATATGAGATTTTCAACCATAAGATAGTAAATACATAACAACGCAATCTAAAATAACCACAGAACAACGATCGGGCCACATCGTCACAGGGCGACAAGCATGGACTTCAAAGCTCTGTGAAAATAACCTTACCTTAGTCGCAGAATCGGCGAATTCGGAATAAATGGTTCTCCGTTCCGCTAATAATCTTATGAGGCCGGTAATCAAACGCTCTTGGCAATTCTCTCTTTTATTTCGGATTGTTATCTTTGGCATTACTTTGGTCACGGCGGCTGTAGGTACTCATTCAATTTGCATAACCTAATTCCAGTGTTTTCGTCACATTGCTGACGTTTCATGTAGCCGATATTACGACGCTCGCATAAAACCGTATACGGCCTAGTATCATTTTGCGAATGATATGTTTTTTCGGTTGGTTTTAGATATCGATTGCTTTATTTTTTCCCTACTATACGCGCATGTTTTATCACTTGTTAGAGATTTATCCTGTTTCAACGTATTTTGTTTAATTTGGAATATATTTCTGTAGCGGTGAATGTGGATCCAATATACCAGTTGTACATAAACCAACTCCAATTTAAAACGTACTACAACACACATTCATATTTGTAGTTAGCTTTAAATCAGGTATGCCTGAGTTCAGTGTATCTGTTTACACAAGCTAGAAGTGGTAGTCTCGTATCTAAATGTTAAGGTTTGCCAACAGCACAGCAAACCTACTACAGAGCCAAGTATATAGTTTGAACACGAGTGCATTTACTTTAGCTGACGGAGTTTAATTCTCTTAGACTGCGTTACAAGGCTTTTTGTTTGTTTAATCATGGAATGTAGCTTTAGTTAGCGGTTTTGTTGACTTGTAAATATTGCGTGAAGTAGTTTGAAAAAAAGTTAAGTAAATAGCTGTTAAATTTAGCAATGTTTCCAATATCAAGAGTTTCTTTATTTACCTAATTTGGCTGATTTCACTAGATAGGTATCGTTTGATATTTTGGCTATCACTGCTTCAACCATTCATAACTATATTTATGTAAATGCACACTAAATGCCGGTCTAGCTCCAACCGAGCGCGCGTCGATTGTCGTAATTTGGGATGTGGTTAAACACAAATTGAAATCAATTGCTGGACTTACAATAATCACTGAAAATGAAATAATCACTTACATGCCAGTGCGGTGTTCATTTTTGAACAAAGATCTGTAAAATAAACCAGTTTGGTAGCGCAAAATCGACAAAGTATTGTAATAATTATGTAGATAATTTGTAACAACGACAATATGTCAACTACCAGTACTACTAATTCACCGAACACGACCGATAGCGTTAATTGAGGATAAAAAGTAGCTGATAAATTACATTGTTTTTTCGTACCAAACACTTATAAATAACTAGCTGTGCACGCGACTTTGTCCGCGTGGAATAGTTATATAGCTGTTACCCACGACTTGAACCGTTTTCGCAGCTCACGCAACGGAAGCCCTCAAATATGAATAATTTTCCCCGTTTTTTCCACATTTTCCATTGTTTCTTCGCTCCTATTAGTTGCAGCGTGATGTTATATAGCCTAAAGCCTTCCTCGATAAATGGTCTATTCAACACAAAAAAAAATCAATTTGCACCAGTAGTTCCTGAGATTAGCGCGTTCACACAAACAAACTCTTCAGCTTTATAATATTAGTATAGATAAACACTAAATTAATATTACTACTATCAATACGTGAAGGAAAAACAGACATACCTACTCAGTATTCACTTAATCGCATAATGTGAGTACAAAATATTTACCTTTATAATATCGCTGTGATCAATCATAAAATTTGAGCATCACGATCCAATTTCCTTGAAAAGCGTCAGAAATGCAGGTCATTATACCGTGGTATGCGCGGTATTAGTGGTCAAGAAATCAGTATTCAATGGCCAGTATTGTACTGAATGTGTTCTGACTCCAAGATGCTCCCTCGACCGAGAGAAAAATTAAATTCCTCGCAAACTCCGGCGCGCCTTCACGTTGTCAACATCGTGTCTTGCCAATATCGTAAAAGAAATATCAACTATTTTGAAAGGTTTTCAGTTTTACGCGCAAGAGAACATGACAAAAGTTATGAATTGTACTCTAGTCTTGGTTCAAATTCACTTTAATATTCTTAAATAATTATATGCAGCTGCATGTGTGTATGTTTTATTCAATTTCATTAAAATAAGATTCATAAATATAAAAAAAATATATATAATAAGGTCTTATTAATGTCTGTTGATTCCAAACATTTGTAAGCTCTGATTGCATCACCGGAAGAACGGAAATACAATATCCCGCATAGCAAAGCAAAGCCTTACTCAAAGCCCGCGATATGATCTCCTCATTGTAATCCAACACCGTCGCGCGGACGCTTCTAAATATTCTTTTTGCAGTTTGCAGTCAAAGTGAGGCGGTGGCTTAGCGCCCGCTGTAAGTTGTAAGGCGCTGAACAAAATTAATGGCTTTCCTGGAAACTCGGAGCGCTAGCAGGCTTAATCCGGCCAACACGTGATGCACCGCTTGTTCTCAACCCAGCTTCAATATAAAAGAGTTTAGATAAGCGATAAACTTAATAACGGCTAGCTAGCTACATATACCTCTACGTAGATATTATTAGTCCTCCTTGGCGTGTAGTCCTCCTTGGCGTGTCCGCTAGTTCAGTAACTCCATTTATGTACGATTTTGAGCCCGTAAATGGCTTGCAAATCCAGATTTAACGGAGTATCTAGCATGACCAAATCTGTGTATTCGATAGCTTAGTATATCAACGAATTATAAAGTGCATTGTGGTTGAAGCTAACGTAGCGGGGCGAAAACGTGCATACATTCACAATCAGATAACCAGTGCATTCAACTAAAACGGCTGAAAAATTGTGTTCGATAACGACTTCCAAAGGAAAATTTATCGTTCTGTATTATAAATGCTTTTGGGATATAGTTTCTACATATATCATAAGCTGATAAGAGATAAAAACAAAGCTTATCCTTTACTATAAAATAGAATGTTGACAAAACGTACAGCGAGTTTGTAGATTAAAAAAAGAAATTTAATAACTTTCCAGAAATCACTCAACTCTTCCACTTGTATTGGTACGTAGATTGCTATAAAAAGCAGACAATGATTTTTCTTTTTCAACTTTTGTAATTTATTCTGTCTGGTCGAACGGATAGCTCTTTATTCAACTGTAACTTAAAAATCAATAAGTTAGACGACGGTTTTTATTTCTTTAGGATGTCACAATCTCCTTGAAGCAAACGTGATCCCAAGTTGAATGAACTAGGCAAATAATGTAGAAGTGTACGTGTGGTATATAAAATCTACAATGTTCGTGTCGGGTTGTCTGACCATAAGACACAATTAGGTAAGTCTGCGTTTGGAGAAAGCGGAGGTTTACGACTGTGGTTGTCTGCGGCCGTAAATTCTGGTAGTTATGGACGTGATCCCGGCCGATGGCACCGGTGCCTCGCGATCTATCTACAGCAGATTATGCAAAGCTGCTTCAAAGTACGCGTGTGGAGCTGCACTTGTCAGATCCCCAGTGCGCCTCGATTCAATCGTAACCCGATTGTTGCTTTTGTTTGCGCGTTCAACTCGGTCTCGACAAACGATGAGTGTTTGTTCAGTTAACTATTTATTTTTTAATCGTCCTCTAGGGGATTTAATGTTAGAACGATGTAAAATGAGAAATGTTGCAAAGGGAGATACGGTAAACGAGTAATAAAGATACTCGTAGTGTAAGGATATAACGTTTCGAGACTCTAACATTTTTGAATTATGTAAATATATTATGCATTTAGATTTTAAAATATATTTACTCAACCATTTGTAGTACCACATTTTCATAAATATGTTGAACACTAACGCAAGGAAACGTTCAAGTAAATAGTCTGTGTGGAACCCATTCGAAACGTTTGTCGAAGCAAATTTATCGAATTTAACCGTCCCCTAGGCAATAATTGCCGTTTGAATAAATTCCATTTACGTGGATTGAATAGTACTAATACTTTAACTGCTGGGATATTATGGTGTCTAAGTCCAGTGCAAACATTTAGCGTGGAAAATACAGCCGAGTTGAGCGCTTTGCTTTTGTTTTGAGCACAGTGTTGTTTGCACTCTACCTTCTTTTATAGCCTTAACTACTCAACGCAAAGTGCTGGTGCAGTTTTTCACATTTAACAATCTGGAACTAATAAACTGATCTGCTCGCCGCCTCCACTTTCAATTGCTATATCTAGTAGTTCGAGGAAGTTGGAAGCAGTCGTTAAATTCACGCAAGTGCTTTGTTTCAGACTCAAACTAAGTCTAAGTTAAGTTGTTCTGGGCGGTTGACTTGAGAACATTTCTACATCCTCTAGAATAGCTTAGGCATTATTTGCAAGGACAAAGGAACAGATTTGACTGTTAGTTGAATTTATATTTTATCATATATGAATAGTAAGTACATATGTAAATCGATACCTAAATTAGATTTACTCGTTCATTGTTTTAACGAGATACGTAGGCATGGTTGAATGCGACCTATCATACTATTTCCGATATCTATCTTCGCCGATTCACATTGTATTAAGGAAGTATTCTCATTTTTGTCCTACTTCTTAGGCATTTAAAAGAATAAAGTGGCTAATTTGCAAGAAAAAGAAACATCAAATTTCAATTAAAATATTTCCCGTGTTGTGATATAGCGCGGAGCGAGGCTTGCACGCAGTGGCGTCAGGTGGGCCTAAGCAAAATGTAAATAGGCCTGATTATTCCCTCTCGACATTTTGTATTCGTTAAGTCAGCAGAATAAAAGGGGACCCCATTTTATGCTTAATTTCACTTTCTCTCTGGCCACGCCGACAAGCAACAGCCGGTGAACTCTTTATACGGAAAATCGTAGAGCTTTCATGTAAACAGCTTTTGTTTATATTTTAACATTCAATTAAACTGACATTAAACTCGCGCTTACCTGCGTTTATTAAGTGATAATTGATGGTTCAAAAAGTTGTTAATACTGGTTCCTGTAGCTATTTTAATATGTTTAAAAAGCAGATTACCTGTATGTTCAATGATTTCAATAGTTCTTATTATAGCTTCGAACATATTAATAGCGCACTTTATTTGATGATTAAATGAATACAAGGAACTTTATGTAACTACTTCTTAGGTGTAAATAGAAAAATTACAAACTCTAACCGATGTTTACGTTAACACCAAAGTTTGATTCAGAGTAAAGAGGAAGTTTAACTTCAGCGGAGGAGGTTAGCGGAAATAACGCCAGTTACATTTGTATTCTTGTTATTTTATTTTTTTATGGTAAACTTACCAAAAATCAAACAATAGTAAAATTTCCTAATGTATTAGCCTTGTTTTACAAAATACTCTGGTTCTCCCAAGTTCTGCTTTTCATAAAATGAGGTTTTCAACCGTTGCGTTACAAATATTAAATTTACATTCTTTCTCTAGCATTCAAAGAATGTATCAATAACCTATTCATCAGATGCCGCGACGTAAATATCGAGTAAACAAACAAAGTAGTTCCGTTTTTACCTATTTGGCACAGAACGCTAAATTAACTGCTTGAATTATTTAAAAACATGACTTACAGCTGTTAAGTTAATATAATCACTGTCAAAATAAAAAAATACGATATTATTATGAAATTAGTGTCTTTCTCTCTTTGAGTCGTATTCCCTCGTGACTGAGGGTCGTGGTTCCCTGCAGAACTAATTTATTAATTTATTTATAATGGTACACAAAACAGAATGTGTTCCCAAATGAGCTAAGTATACATTCAAAACTTTATAATTAAATATACAATAAAATAAACATTAGTAGATATCTTCTTCTTCTTATCGAATGAGAGTGGCCAACTCTGGCGTCGAGAGTTTATCCAGCCGCCTAAGGGCCTCTGACGTGGCTCAACGTCTGCCGTACCAGACAAATAGTACCTAAGTACAATGTACATGTTATAAAAATCAAAACCAAAATCCTTTGGTCGTCTACGAGCTCTACGCTTCTACAAGAATGTGTAGCATGCTTCTACGCCGCTACGGATTTGCATAGAGCAATATCGAGAGCACACTGAGCAGTATTTGCTACAACATGGCTACGACCGGCCAGATTTAGAGCTCCATTCGACAAATAGCAACCAATCAGTCCAAAGCCCTAATTGTATTGCTTGGAAATTGGTCGCACAAATACTTCTAGTCCAAGTCAATCACGAGAAATAACATAGTTAAAAGGTTTTTTTAGAAAATTATAACTAACCGTTATAAGTACAATAAGATTATTCTTTTGTGTTGTAAATGAAAGAATGTCTAAATAACTACATACATATATATCATCATATTTATTTAAAAAGCGAATTTAAACAAAACTTTCACATTCTATGAAAAGCAATTAGCTTCAAAAGTGGCATGCCCACAGTTGTCTTTCACAAGTTGCTTCTTTCATGCTGCGTTTCAATTCCGCGGTGCAATTTATATGCACTTTGTAGCGGTTGGCTCAAAAGCACCTCACCGTTTATTCGCGGAGAGTGCTAAACGTCGTTTTTTCAGCTGAAGAAGAGTCGTGATGACGCTGTTCATAGTTAATGAGCCCCCAGTATCCGGGTGGTGTTACCGCACAAATTGCCCGCTCTTTAAAGCCCGTCTGCCAACTCCACTGAAGCTGCCCCGCCATGAAAGACGCTGCGGCCGTGCGTATTGTTTACCACCGGAATGACTTCCTTTTGTAGCGAATAACGAACATAGTTGACATGCTCTAAGTAAAGATACCTGCTTTTTATGTGGACAAACATAGGTCCTATCAGTGCAGAGCTCAGCGATAATGGAACTTTTTGTGTGCGTGAATAGCGACTACGGTTGCAAAGGCTGTGAATGCCAATCGTTTTGTAAAGAAATATTTGTCATCTCCGACCATCATTTCCTTGTACCATCTTATCTATTCATTTGTTTATTTATGTGATTATTATTAAATAAAGATTGTAATAATATTATTTTCAAGTATAGTTTTAGGTTTAAATAAAAACATGAGAAACTCAGCATCACATCTCATCCTGCTTGCAATAAATTAATACAATATAACACTTGTTATGACTGTCTCCATCCTCCAGTCGATATACGAGTACTACTTGCTTCGGCCATTATAAAATTTAGTACCTATTGTAAGTACTTTACACTGTCCTAAGTATCAACATAATTGTTCCGCGTTCGAGATTGTATAATCACCAGGAGTTAGAGTCTGTGCAAGATAACTCTGCTCAAACTCATGGCAGCACATTTCCTACTTGACATTAAAAGTCATATATTATGGACAGCAATTTTGGTTCCAATTTTATCCGTGCTTAAAATTATCTACTGCGGACTCTATCAGTCAATGCCATTCTAATTTTAAAAACTTTTAGGCCTAAATATATATTACTAGGTTACTATTCTGTTGAACAAGTGCCAAGTTTGTTAATTCTTTTAGACGGATGCTACGACTATTGATTATGTTAAAATATTAAATTCTCTATCGACATCTATTAGCTGCTATACAACAAGACAAAATATGCTCAAAACAAACACAATTTGTACAATGACTTACTAAAATTAAACTTAGTACGCATTTAAATAGTATTTTTACGGTTTCAGGTGTCGCAATTTACAATGTAAAATTATTCAGCATCGAATGCGAGTTTTAAATATACTTTATTCGATAATATTGGTTTATTTTCATGGACTCGATATCAAATAAATTTACATACTCATATTATTTATCGTTAAATTTTATAAGGAAAATAACAAAAACATAATTTATCAAACTAACAAGCTGGCGTAAGTGGCTAACCATTTTGTTCCAATAAACTCTTACTCCAATTTGCCGCTAAGTACCTCTTAACAAAGTAATCGATCTGAGTAATTCGCGTCTCGATTCATTGAAATACGAATACTACCTTTCGCTGTGAGTAGGTACGAGTTATAACCGGCTTCTTCCACGGCCGACACTCACTGTTGAATTATTCTAGCTCGTGTATTTTCAAACTACATCATTGTGTGCCCATTGATAATTCTTTCAGTGGACACAATTCACCGAGTGATTATTATATGTTTAGTGTTATGATCGCAGTGCGCATGCGACGGATATTTCAAGAAGTACGTTAGAGCCGTACGCACGAACTCAGACACGTCTTTCAGTTAATAAATATAATACAGTGTTTACGTCGCGTAGCTTTTGCTTAGTTTCGAGTAGTATATAAACAATTTGGGTTTAGTGAATGAGTTCATAATACGGTGACGAACTATTTAAACAATGTCCAGTAATGGTTGTGAAGCGGGTGAGTTACGTAAAAATATTTGACTAGGTATTACATTCTCGTTGCTCGCGTTCCTTAGTGTAGTTGTGGTCAATTGATTTGTCCTTTGTCACTATGTTATTCATTGCGTACTATTAGACAATTAAAATCACTGGAAAGAAAATTAAATCAATTAATTAATTGAAGGATTTAATGGAAGAATGATTAAATCCTCCAACCGTTTTATTTTACTTTTAAATGTGTATACGCTTACTGTTGGTGGATATTAGTCGTGATATTTATTTTTAAGCCCTCAATAATAGTAATAAAATCCATATTTATCCATATTATTTTTCAAAAATATCATTTGTATTTTGTTGCTTTCTGTTTCTTACATTTTCTGTCCAAAAGGCGTAAAACTTATACGCTTAATATAATTTACTAATAAAGTTATGTTAATTAAGTTTTTTGTGAAAAAGGTAAGTTAGTAATGTATGTTAAGTTACGTTTAAGATGCGTGTATGCAAGTTATTCAAGCACTAGCATAATAATGTATTGTGTTTACCTGCGACTGCTCGACTGCTTATCAAACACGTAAAATCCACCTGAGTACTAAAATGTATTATTGGTATGTTGTAATATGTAGGTAGAAGTGATCTCGTTTCTAATTCAAAATGTTACATACATGTCATAGGCAAATAAACTCATTTTTGCTTATAGTAATAGTGTATTTCTTTAAGCCCTATTACGAGTACCTAGAGATTCGCTTATTTTTATTAGCTATAATGTTGTTTCGCAATAGCTTGTAAGCAACTCGATTTGAAGAAAAATATATAACCTAGAATTTGCCCTAAAACAGAAGTAATGAGTCAAATTAGTTACTCGTGCTCCTGTATTTGGAATGCGATAGCAATGCTTCATTTGTGATATGGATGTATGTGTATATAAATATACTCATAATGATATCATAAAATATCACACAAAATTATGCAAATTGCATTTCCTTATCCGCAGTAAATCGAATAAAACTTACTAATATAATATAGTGAATAAGTCGCACGAAACTTATTTTTATAATATACCCACCCGGTGCTGAAATAAAATGGAAGTTTAAATAAAAACAGACACGTTAAGTTTTATCTCTTTGGTAGTGCAATAAACGTTCAGAAACAGCCGTTATAAGCTAATATTTCACTAAACAGAACTAAGCATGAACTTTTTCATTTGCCGCCGTACATACTCATATGCAATAAAGACTATTAAAAATATTTATGGGTCTCTTAACTGGCCATAACAATAATACTAGGCACATTAACGACTTTTATGATACAAAAAGCGTCCTATTTCTCCTGGACATTACTGACACAGATACAACTTTAAACGTACGAACCATTATTGACTCTAATGGATTCTACCAGCTACTTTTAAGCCGAAATCAAATTGAATCTAAGCAACAACAGGTTTGTTTAAAGGGTAAACAATTTAACCTTCTATTTTATTTTATTTCAGAAAGAAAAAACTCAGCTAATAATCAGAACCAGACCTCGTTAGATATCGGCTCCCCAAAAACGTGAGTAAGTATAACCTATTTTTTACAAAACTTCGTTAAAATTTTAATATTCATTAGTAAAAATTTTAGGAAATGGAAATTTTATCATCGTCTTGTTTACAGCTCCAATTATGAGAAGAAAAATGAAAACAAACATTGTCGGAGTTTTTTAAAAACAATACCTACGGTTTCTGAACTTAGACAATACATCGGAGTGTTTTTATGCGGTAAGTTTATTTCCCACAAATTGTTTAACTAATTAAAGTAATGGTTATTGTACTTAATTAACTATGGTTATTGTATTAAACTAACTAATTGTGTGGATTTGCACTCGCTTAGCGGTGAAGGAAAACATCGTGAGGAAACCGACATGTTTGAGGACCACAATATCCGAGGACATGTGTCTTCCGTGAAAGGACCTGGGCGCCCACCACGATGTATCTGCCCAAGAAAACTCCCCTAACGAATTAATTCTGCGGGGGAGTCACGACCCTCAGTCCTGAGGAATACGACTCAACAGAGATTGTACTAAAACTAATATGTCTAATTAAATACATTTGTAAAGAAAAAATATTACAAAACGTATAAGACCTTAACGTCATTTAAAGGATCTTAAGTCTCATTTTGCTTACCCCCCATCGATTTCTTCTTAGAAAATGGTCTTTAGTAAATGGTCTACATTGCTATGCGCTTTGGGATGTTTTACTGAGCCTTGCGCTAGTTATCTTTAAATGCTCTGTAGCAAATTTGTAGTCAAACTAACGCATTTAATGTTAAAAACAAATACATTGTAATTCATTACTTTCCAGGAGTAACATTATGGGGCACATCATGGTTCCTGTTCGGCCGCGCGGTGCTCCCAGGAGGTTTCGTATTCCACATGTGCGGGGTTGTGATCGCCGGTTACATCTGCGGACACACACTTGAGAGATACACCACAATCCACCCCGTCGTGGGAATGACGTTAATAGGGGCGCTCTATAGAAACCTCGGCCCAACAACCTTCTTACAAAACCCCGTTGCGGATGTAATAGATTTTCATTTAAGGTATGTCCCTGTTTATTTACCGAATACAGGTCGGGTTCCTGCGGAAATTCGTGTTTATTTTTTGTTGAGAAATATTGGCTTCTCATAAAATCTGGTTAGGGAGATAAATATAGTTTATTTCTCTTCGAGGTCATTTGTTTTACTCGTAATGTCGGCTAATGTTTCTATTTATTTTTTGTCATTAGTATTTTGTTTTAGTGATCCCATTTTCCTGTATTGTGTTTACTTAAAGCTCTTTCCATTTTTGGTACACATTTTTAAAACCAAATATAATATAAGCATAGTAACTAATCAAGTCTCAAAATTGAGTTTTCTCAGTTTAGATTCAAAAATAGATTTAAAACCAGTTCATTCGATTTTTTATGAAAAACAAATTAGTATAGCACTTTCATAATAACACACCGTGATATGCCTTTGAGTATATTTCCACCCACGAGACCAATTTTCTCATTTAGTTAATAAGTTTGGATGTCAGTCTGTCGTCGGTCCGATGGCTCGTAAAAGCTATGATATTAATCACTCCACCTATATTTCTGTAGCCAGACTGTTACATTAGTAATGTGAGTACCTGTGGGGAACATGGAATATATACCTGGCAATTAAACCAGTTTTCAGTTGTAGGCAAATTTTAGCAAAGGAAAAGAACTATGTTTTTATGACATATATCATGTGTGCCATGTACCTAAATATAGATATATCTTTTTTTGTAGAATGTATACTACAAACTTGTGGGCAAATTTTTCGCTATTTTACCGATAAACTGAAAGAGCTTGTTTATTTCCAGGCGAGTGTACCCCGTAATTATTTTGACGAGAGGCCCTCTCGGCTGGAACTGGGAGTACATAAAACATAATTCGGTAAAAGTTTTCTCGTTGGCCACTCTGCCGTGGCTGGTCGAGTGTTTGTCTACAGCCTTCTTTGCCCACATCCTGCTCGATTACCCGTGGTATTGGGGTAAGCATTTTTACTGGAAATTCCCAAACGCTCCCTTTTTGCCCCGTAAGCTTTTCATAATTAAAACTCAGTAAATTCTCGTAACCTTTTTCATTGGAATATTTATTTCAGTCGTGACTTCTGGCATTCGATCGGAGGGAATATCAATTACGGCGAGTTTTATTCGTATTCTAAGGAATCTTTAGTATTGTGTTTTGAATAAAAATAAGGAAATATACCTGTAGTTATAATCAATTCTTATAAAAGCTGTTATATTTATCAGTTCAGCAGAGTGTTGACATGATAGTCATACACAGTCTTACTTGCAATGAATCTGAGATTACATAATTTAATTATAAAAAATATAAGTTGTACTTTTTTTGCAGGTTTACACTTAGGATCAATCCTGGCGTCGGTCTCACCTGCTATTGTAGCACCAACAGCATTAGCTCTGAACGCCCGAGGGTTGGGCGTCAAGAACCAAGTAGGCCTCCTAGTGGCCAACGCAGGAGGCCTAGATACTGCGTTTACTGAAGGAATGTTTGGAGTTATAAACAGTGCTATTTTTTACCCGGCTGATCTTCCCTATAGGATTGTTAAGGTGAGTCTTTTTGGAATCGTATTCATCAGTAGTGAGGGTCATCACTCCCTTGACGATTAATTTAAGATATATCATTAACTAAGATAAGTGCAATGTAAGTTTTGATTGTGGTTTGTATCTACTTAGATTTAATTAAGGGATAAATAACTATTTAGTCACCAAATCCAACCTCTCGTCCACATAACATCTGTACATTTTCCTAGAACGTGTACTAAGATTAATTGTTTTTTTTATTGGTACATATTTTTAGCAAGACTATTAAGAGATTAGTTTCACACGATCAATCAATTCGATTGATACAATTATATCGATTATATATTTGTTCCATTGTCTCATGTCTAGACACAGACACAGAAAACAGGAAATAAAAACTTAAGCAACATTTTGTAGAATGAACTACATAACAATTCCTTAAAATATTACTGTTAATTATAACGTTGTTAAAACTATATCATCATCATCATCCACAGCCTTTGGAATCCCACTGCTGGGTAAAGGCCTCCCTTTGTATGAATTATGTAATAAAAAAAACTAAAATACTAAGAAATAATTCTAGGTATACTAAAGGCCACTCATTTGGCCACAGTGTTAGTGTAGGTAATTTGGTGATTCGGGTATTTTTTTTTTAATTCCAGGGTGTTTTCGCTATCTTCGTGGGTATAGTCCTGGGCATCGCGTGGGGCGTGCTGTGTGACTACATCCCAGCTCACACGGATGTGTACGCCCCGGCTGTGAGGAGCCTGCTCATCTTCTCTGGAGGATACCTGCTCACGTATGCTGGAGGAGTGGTCGGCTGGGGTGGGGTCTGTAAGTACAAACAAAGTTATTTTGTTTCATCATCATCATCCACAGCCCTTGGGATTCCCACTGCTGGGTATAGGCCTCCCTTTGTATGTGCCATCTGCGTCGATCTTATGCAGACCTCATCCAGGTTGGACCCTCGACTTTGACGATGTCGTCGACCCATCTCGCGACCGAAAAATAAAATCTCATAATTTTGTTTAGTCAGACTTAAAAAAATACTGCTTTATTTTAGGCTTAGCTTGCAGTGAGGTTTTGGTTTATTTATTTTGTAATCGAGTCTGTTTTGTAATTAATTTGGCTGCTCATTTCCATGTAAGTGTGTAAAAATTACAAGCTGTATTTTTACAAAGCGCGAAGAGTTTTTGTATGACACCATTGTATTGCTATCAAGCTTACTCAAACACGTAAGGCAAGATCGGAGAAGACAACAATGCCAAGTGGTGGTCAAGCGTACCCTAAAATACTCATAATATGCATGCATGAAAAAATGAAACTTCACCGGTGCATAACGATGAATATACATTCAACTACTATGATTCGATATCATAGTAGTTGAATGTATATTCAACAACTATCACATTATGATAAATTAAATAAACAATTAAATTCATTAAAAAATGCTGGTACTAAAATTGTATTGAGGGTTTTTATAGCAGGTTAACGACTAAGTATTTATTCATCCACTTATAGCAGATTCACCCTAATGCGAGAGATAAATTAAAGCTTTAATTCCAATTTCCAATTATAATCGTATTAGGATTAAAACACAATTAAGCCTCTAAATAAATCACAGGTTAGAAACAATTTTATAAAATTGAAATTATACCTGCGCGTTAGAACAGAATCGTATTATAAACTAAAACGATTTTAATGGCTCACCATTAAAATCGTTTTAGTTTATAATACGGGAAGGATTCTCTCAAGAATCCTTATCCTTATCATTAGTTTATTGTGAATAATATGGTTTTAATAACGATATTAGTCAATTTTATTATTTGTACAGTAATTAACCTAACATTTCCAAATTCATCAGGTCCATTCCAAAAGTTTTCGTGTTTTCAATCGAGTCTTCTAAAATAATATTGAGCCAAATTGACAAAGATCGTGACCAAAGAAATGATGAAAGTAGCACCGTTTGGTTAAGAAAAGCAACGCCCTTATTATTGTAACTTTTACATGTAACATTTTAATATCAGCACTTAATACGAGTACTTGTAAGGCTGTAGCTCAGTTAGCGGATAAACATTGATAATCGCATGCGATTACCAAATAAGCAAAGTTTGACGCGGTCAGTCCATGGGTATGTGACCGAAAAGTGGCATTCCATTTTGCGCGCTTCCGTGGGTCGGATGATACGTTAAATTGTACTGCAGTCGTTAAGCCATGTCAGAGGCTCTTAGGGCGGCTTGATAAACTCTCGACACCAGAGTTGGCCACTCTCATTTGATAAGAAAGAAAGATAAGAAGACCAAAAAAAATATTGGCATAGAAACATAAAGTTTTGTGTGTTACTAGTTGACGCCTGCGGCTTCTCTCGCGTTATTTCGGGATAAAAAGTAACCTATGACACTCCTGCGCGCTTTTTTTGTATTGGTATTTTATGATAGATTAAGTTGTTAGAATTAAAAAAAAAAGTGGGAGTGGTTTAGACAGATGCTTCGCCTGATAAAAGGCAAGAGTTCCTTTGCACCGACGACGCCACTCCTCTCGAACCCCTTCTGAAGTTCCGTAACTTTATTCCAAAGACTTGTGGCGCCGACCGAACAAACTTTATTATATGTATAAATATTGAGAACGATGGACAGATTAATTGATTGCAACTTTTGATTCAATCGGCTATTCAATCTGGAAAATTAGGTTGATTTGATGGACAGAATGTTTGGTAGATTGACTAAGAGTTGATTAATATTTTTGAGTTAACAGAAAACACCAGCAGCTTCACTGGCCTTGGTAGTTATCATCACTTGTTTTCCGATACTTGAAAACTCCAAAATGATTTTTACTTTTTACTTTTCGCCATGGAGCGGTGATCATTTGTATGGAATCCAATTTTACATAATAACGATTTCCCAAAATTCATAGTAAAAAATGGGTGTACATTTATATAATCTTAGCTGCCTAGTATAGCGAGGTTACCTATTTGTGTTTTAAAGGCAACATTGTGTGAAGTAGGTACGTATACTACTCTGTTTGTATGTATACAATAACCATAAGGAAGCTTCACGTATCTTGTTTCAAGTTAAGAGAATTGTTTACTGCTGATCTGCTTATTAATTAACGCTGCCGCTGGTTATTACGAGCCATGATCATTGATTAATATAAAGCCCGTTATAATATCTCCTAATCAAAGATAATTATTAATTAGTTATGATCAAATATTCGTCATTGAGTAAACTATGAATGTATACGGCTTATGCTTAGTATGGGGCTAGATGGCGCTGTGTGATATGTCCTGAAATATTTATTTATTTATTTTATTTATACTTCTTGCTACATAATACAAATATTATTATAATACCTAGTGTATGCCCGCGGCTTCGCTAACGTTTTATTGGTACGAAAACCTAAGTCACTGAAGAAACAGTTTTCAATATATTACCATAGCAACAATTACGATTATCCATCGCTCCGTTGCATCACAAAACGGAACAACCTGACTAACAAAAAACAAACACTTTTTCCTTTTGCGTTTGCTTAATATGGGGCTAGATGGCGCTGGGTGAAGTAAGAAATTGATGTGTTTTTTAAAATAAATACATTATTATGAGTCTAGATAATGCATGTTTGTTGCTTCGTCATGGTCAAACAGCTAGACCTATTCGGATGAAATTGAGAATAGAGAAAGAGTAGACAGACACATCCGCAAATATTATATTGTCACCAAGAAATTCCTCTTCAAGTTGTAATAAAAAACTTCCCAGACAATGTTCTGTTACGTAATATTCAACTTCATATATTAAATTGTTTCAGTTGCTTTCATCTCAATTAGTCATCTCAATAGTTCAATTAAAGATCTACTAATAAAGATGCCACTTTACATTCTTTAGATAATTGCCTGTTTAAATTTTCTTGGAAAAATACATCTAATACCAAGAATAAAACTAATCAGTTGTGCAAAAACTGCTATTTACTAAATTAAGAGAGAGCAACGTTTATATAGCCTTGCTTGACATTGATCTAACGCCTTTTTGCTCGAGTTTATTTTAGTCATGGAGTAAAAGTCAAAAACATAAATTGAAATGTTTTTGTCTGTAAACGTATTTTCATTTTCTATTTAAATCTGTCCATGTTAAATAAAACGCGTCTTACCACCGTTATGTACAATCAATTTAGGCGGCGACACTCAGTTGATTCTTACAAATAAAAACTAGTATCCCCCAAAATGTTCTATCTATCTATCTATCTATATTGAAAACCTTTGTTCTGAAAATCATGTAATTTTTTATAGCAAAACATATAACACATTTTATTAACTTCTGAAAATATGATAATTTTATTCAATCTTCAGTTCGGCGCAATATGTTTTCAATAACTTGTGCAAAGTCTGATGTCGTCAGTTTTCATACGGTCTTTGGGATAACCCAAAGACCGTAAGACCTGCTAAGAGTGACGATGCTTCTAACGTGATTGATATATATAATATTAAAACAAATTAACCATATTTTCCAGCGGGCGTGGCCATCATGGTGTGCGCCGGTACAGCGGCCACGCGGTGGTCTCGTCGCGACTGGCCCATCAACAACAACCCCGTCTCGGAGGTGTACAAGGTGCTGTGGAGGGTCTTCGAGCCTATGCTGTTCACGCTTAGCGGGTATTACTTGGATGTGAGTTAAAGCAACGATAAGAAATGATAGCAATATCACACTAATATTATAACGGCGAAAGATTATGCATGAGTGCGTGTGTGTGTGTGTGTATGCTTGTTACTTTTTCACGTTCAACGGCTAAAACGATTTGGATAAAATTTTGTAAGCAGGTAGATAAGACTATGGAGAAACATAAAAGCTACCTTTTATCCCGGATTAACGTGGGTAACAACGTAGGGCACCGCTGGTAAATAAATAATTAGAAGGTCAAGTCGTATGTTGAGATGCATCATTCTGCATACATATGATACGCTTCAAGCTATTCAGTGCAGGGACTAAGAGCTCAGAATAAATGAAAAAAAAATGTAATTTCTATAACACTTTTATGTCTGAGATGGTTCGACTCTGTTTATCGTTTCCTATATCTATATGTTACCTATCCATTTCAGAAATAATGTATTTACATATATAGGTATATAATATCATTTATTCAACGTAAGCACCTATTCTATAAGTAAAATGGCTACATGAAACTTGTAATGCGTCAATTGATGCATTTCAAATACTCCATCTATCAGTTATGTCACGCCACTCGAGTATATTCGGTCTTATAGTAGACAATTGTCTATTGTGATCAATTTCACATTCAACACGACTTTGTTCAATGTTCGATCATCGAGTATGTGTTCAAATGAATCATAAGCATTCATGCGAGCATCGACTAATGGCCGTAATGGAGCAGGTTTAATGAAATGATTTGTTTCCCACGTCTCTGTTTGTGTCATGCTGATACAGGTAAAGAGTTTATTTTGAAAAGCCCGAGAATAATTAGCTTTGGAAAAGTAAGTTGTTTTAAAAGTAGAACTGACCGTACCTTAAATTATTTATCAAAACCCCAATTTATTTTAAGAAATGAACGTCATAGACCGTATCTCGGAAACAATTGGAGATTATAGAACAGAGCCAAAAATAAACTATTTATCAATATGCTAACATGATAATAATTATCAACGAATGTTACACACTAAACATCATAAATGCATTTATTAACAGAATGCGGATGAGCCTGAATAAAAGTAGTAATTTACTACCTCTATTGTTTCTCTATTTACATTATATTCTATGTATATATTGATGTAGCTGATGTTACATATATAATCACTTTCTTTTGTGAAAGCGATGCGATATTATAGGAAAAAAAATCATATTCACTCGAAAATACTATATATGTATACGTATTTAACTAAGTTTGTAAAAATTATACATAAAACAATAAATAATATAATGAGCTATATATATTGTACTAAAAAAGTAATAACTTTATTTACAATAATAAAATATAAAAACAAGAAAAACTAAACATACTACTTCTAACTACTACAAAAAGGGCACTTAGCAAATCTTTAGAAAAGCCTAAAGATAATCTAAGTGCTCCGGCCCACTACCAGAGGGCAGCGTGCCCAGCATACTGGCCGCATTACCACGCTGGATGGCAATGCTGATACGTTGAGCCAGAAAAAGGCCAGCATTTTGGTCATGCGTCGTCGTCGTAATGTTTTATTGCACTTAATGTTTTCAATATAAGCATAACTTCTAATCAAGTTACTAAGTAGATGTACATTTATTTGCTTCCCTATGCAGAATTTACCTATTGTTGCTGAAATATCAAATCGACTCGTGTAACGAAGGTAAATCAATAGATATAGACACCTAAACTATTTCTATAATTATATTGATGCCAGGAAATTAACTAATTGCGTAAACAATCTAGATTCTTGGGTAATAAAATAGTAAGCAAAATCTTTGCCTACTGTACTCGTACTGTTACTATGATAAAAAATGAAATCAATATTTTAATGTAACAGTTTGTGACAAGTAATCTATATTTTTGAAGGTTTTTATTCCAACATTACAAGGTACCACTCCCCATTAAAAGGTGGAAATGGTTGACTTCGCACATGTATGGAAAATGCCGGAATCAATGTCGTAGCATCTGTAACCTGTAGAATGTATCGTGTGCAGACGATACAATAATGATATAATATTAAATACGTCATATTTATACTTGTACCTATTGTTTAGATAGATAGATAGATAAAAATCTTTATTGTAACACACATTGAAAAAAACAACCAGTTTTAGTGGTTAGTTTAACAAACATCTAATTCAGCGAATGCAATTTATTCAAGAGTTTTATCATGACAAGTTATCAAGAGCACTCACACGTTGTCTGTAATTGAAAAATGTGAATAACCTGCAACACGTTCCATTTTGTTGTGACGTCACAATTCACGTGGATCTTGATATACTTGAGTAATAACCCACGAGTGATATTTAAGTACTATAGCACAACTGCTTACTTTGCATGGGATTAGAAGACACACTTTGGGCGATCACCCACGGTTTTTTTAATAGATGAATTGTAACATAAACACTTTCAATTATTAAATGACATAATATGTGTTATTTGTTATTATGTATATAATATTGAATATTTTATTGTTTGTATAATATTTTCTCTTTTTTTGAACACCCCATCCTTTATTTTTCTTTCGACTCCTGTCCATCCTACGGTTGCCTGGAAGAAATCGCTATTAGCGATAAGGCCGCCAGTTGTGGCACTATTTTTTAAGTCGTTTGTGTTTCTGTTTGTCTTTATTTTTTTTCAATGTGTGTTACAATAAAGAGTTTTATCTATCTATCTATCTATGTCATTAGTTTTTTTCTTCAGTCATAAGAGAAAAAACCTATGTTGTAAATCAAAAAGCTTACTGAATAATACACTGTTTGTTTATATAGAATAAACTATAATAAACGTTTGTTTCACTATAAATTCTGACATCATTCATAGAAATTAGTTCGATTTCCACTTTTGGTTGTGCAATACTTTAATGGCATGTGCTGCGGATCGGATATTTTTTTAATCTTTTCAATTATTGTTTCAGGTATCCCAGATGACGAGCAAGGAGTTGAGTTTGATACTGGGCTGCATTCTCAGTGCGCTAGTGCTGCGTCTGTTGACTGCATTTCTCGTGTCTCTGGCTAATGACCTGTCTGTCAAGGAGAGCATATTCATCGCCGTCACTTGGATGCCTAAAGCCATTGTCGAGGTGAGCTCTGACTACACCTATCTGTGTTAGAATACTTGGCTTGACTTAGTGTGCTTTCGTGGATAAGATGACACGTTAAATTGTAGGTTATTGACGGTTATATATTGCTGTTTATCTGGTACGACTGTCTTTAAGCCATGTCAGAGGCCCGTAGGGCGGCTTGATAAACTCTCGGCAAGAAGAAGAAGAAAGAGTTTTTATAGGGCTACAGTGCCCGTACTTCAGGCTAAAGAGGTATTTGTACATGAGCAACCCTCGTTAAGTGCAGTTCTTGCATTTGTGACTAAATAGTAGCTTTATAATTATGGCAACTTAAAAAAAAATATATATGTTTCTCTGTTTATTTAAACGCTCATCACGCAAAAACGGCTGAACAGCTGATCTTTATGATGTTTGGTATGTATATACATAGGTAGTATATAGGGCCCGGAAGTGTCATAGGCTACTTTTTATCCTGAAATATGCGAGTGAAGCCGCGGACGTCCACTAGTATAATTATGTTAGGAAATGAGGACACTTATTTTGTTCTTAATCATACTTTAACAATTAATTTAATTCGTTAGTAATTATGCTATTAAGTTACGTACGAGTACAAATTCTACGAAGTGAAGATAAAAAGATAATAATGAGTAAATAATAAATTCTTGCATCTTGATATTTTTAATTATGTACACATGTACATAACGATCAATTTGTTTAATTATGTTGGTGGTTGATACTTATTGTTTAGTTTTTTTTTCTATTATTAAGTTCAGTAGGTAGGTGATAAGGCTGCCCTTTTATACATATATCTGTAGTTTAGGTCCTTTAATTATGTTTTTTTTTGTGTGCAATAAAGTTGTATTGTATTGTAAGTTCGCAAACATTATATTAAATTTATATTAACGAATTAAGAAGTCATTTCGTAATCATAAGCGCATTAAGAACACACATGCCCCAAACAATAAGTCCTCTAATTGTGATTTAATAACTCTTCCATCATAATTACAGAAACCACTTGTAATTTCACATTTGATCTGTAATCATATTTGACAACAGCTCCTCAACTAAGCACCCTCAGAACCGACTATATGCCACGCGATAGACTGCTTTAATTACTTACTTAATTTCAACACTTTGGTATCTAACAAGTTATATTGCTATCGGTATCTGTAGACTGGATGGTCAGCTAGCATACTTAGTTTCTATGAAAGCGGATTTTATTGCAACTTTTTTAGCCTTTTAAGAATGATTAATTTTACTTTGAAATATTTGATTGCATTGAGAATACAAAGATTTTATGAGTCTCCTTTTATTTGGTCTATTCTGTGAACCTCTACGTAGGTACTATAAAAAATACGGCAGTAATGAAGCACTACCTACTAGATACTATTGCTCTTTGTCTCTCGTTGTATCACAAGCGTGGCGGGACTTGTAGTATAACTCTGATCTATTCTGTTTTCTTGAGCGTACACAATTAATGAAAGAATGTGTAATTTAAATTAACTTTTGGAAGCTCTTATTGTTATAACATCCAATCACAATATGTTGCTAAATCCCCTCCTTGTCGTTTTCTTGAATCTCGATTACCCGAACAACAGTTAACAACAAATCATTTTCTACCCCCATTACGCGGTTTCTTCGACTCGGCCAACTATTCCAACTTCCCCCGTAACTGTCAAAATACTTTATCGCTCGGGCTCAATAAAGCAACAGCTGTTATTGTTTTACAATCTACCTTTAGTGTCCATAAACACTTTTGCCTAAGGTCCCGGGGTTCATTCATCATGCGCCACGTGACATCGATAGCGTTTTCTGTGAAAACGATTCGCTCGAGACTTCCATTTGGGCTACGGTAATACTGCTTGCATAATTTACGATCTGAATCGTTTAAAAGTAGTTTGAGAAATTGGTAAGCTAATATTTGAATGTTAAACGCTCGTTAGAGACGAAGGATATTAATCATGGAGCGATGGAAAATGCAGCAGCTTGCGTCGGAGTAGCCTCGCGCTGCCGCCGCCGCGCCGCCGCCGCGCCGCCAAGCCACTAATACAACTTTAAAGTGATCTTTTCATTAACGAGCGAAACTAGACTAACAGTTCACCAACGGACTTCAGTTTAATTCACTTTGAACTCTCTGACGGCAGTTTTAGCAATTTCGGAGCGAGCTTTGCTTTTGCTTGTTTACAGCAAACCTTACGACTTTTACTTACAAAAGTAAACAAGCACTAGACTTGTATAATGAGTACATTCACTTGCATTTCTAAAGGATTGACACGCAATAAAAGAACTTCTAAAAATTACATTGCAGAATTAACCAGTACTTGCAGTATATACGTATTGTACTGTATTATTACGTGAAATTCTAATTTGGTTAGACAATAAAGTTGGCACTAAAATCCCTTTAATAAGGGCGCAGTACACACCTATGGCTGGGCGGTACTAACGCAAAGATAGAGCATAATTTAGTAGGAAGGGCCAGAATTTATGTAGGTACCTGAAGGGCAAAACCACTAAACAACAAATGGTCTTGGTAAAAGGCACTTACCAACTAACTGACTGACTTATGACCTTGTATCAAAGACCCAGACCTCGCACATAACTAAAATATATCATATATGATGAAGATACGTTCCAAGTTTCCTAGATTAAAACTTTAATATGTGTAAGGGATCCTCACCTTTATGAATGTTCCAAATATGTAATATGCAACCTTTAGAAGCCATTTTGAACAAAATAGATTTTGTTGTGATAAAATTGTGCATTCATAAACAATTCAAGCCGTATTGTTAAGAAATTAACCAACATAATTTTACATAAGAAATGCATGTATATTTGTATATTATCTGCGCATCCTTCCAGATGGCAGGGAACTCGGAGCAGGAAATGGAGTTGTTGAAAATAACACACAGGATAGGAAGAATGGAGTCAAGGATGGGCAAAAGCATGTTCCGACTAATAGAGTCACCTTTTTTTTTACATGATATAGACTACAACTTGCCTAAAGTTAAGCAACGTTATAATCTGCGATCAAGCGCGCTTGCCTAGAAGAAACCGGTTTACTCTCGACTTGAAGACTGACAAATTATAGTTCAAGGGGAATAGAGATTCGGGCAAGGAGTATGTAGTTTCCGATGGCATTGGACAACAAACCAAAAATTCAGCAAAATTGTGGATTAAAATACATTTATATACTACATTTGTACTGTATACAATTAGTATATATGTAGGTACATATGTCCTGACATCGATACTTATTAGATCACTCCACTCGAAGTTTCGAGGGGTTGACTCGTGTCTCGTAATTTGGTCCGAGGCACTTAGTCCTCAGACTCAGAGCATTTCATTACACTAATGTCACTCTTTGAATTAGGTCTTCTACGTGAATCTGTACAAAGCTTTCCTTGCGTCACTGCTGCTTAGGTATCTGAACTTATCTCGTTACTAGTCGCTGCTCGTGGATTTTTTTAAGATAAATAAACCAAATAGCTTATGTATGTAACTATTGACGAACTTGATTGATAAACGTGACATTTATGAAGAACGACGAAAATCATGCCACCCTTTTCCCAGTCATAGAAGAGCTAGCAAAAAAGATGTAATGATTTTCACCACCCTTTATAAAAATCACGTTTAATGAAGCAAGTTCTTCTATTGTAACTATCATATGAAGATAGTTGAATGCCATCGGTTTGAACCCGATGCATTGATACAAATAACCGTCTGCAACTATAGAAATTGATGATCGGGTATCAACTTGGGTCAGTCGGTCGGATATCAAAGCAACTGAATTTATCGACCGTGTAGGTAACATCTAGAATCTAGATGTTTCTAGTTTGCTATGGCTACATATGATGTTTAGTCAGTCTATCATTAATGCCTAAGTCCGTGATTATGTGTAGGTAGTAGGTACTTTTGGAAACAATCATTTGATAAACAAAATTTGGTCATAAACCTGAATGTTTTGCCACTTTTTTCATACTTGTAATAACAATAAATATGTATTGTAGCCACGGTTCAGTTAGACGTGCTGTTTATGCTTCCTTTTCCTTACTTTTTATAAAAAACTGTTAAAGTAGGTATGTTTATTGGAATCAAAATCTAGCGTTATTCAAATTGTATATCTTACTTTTTGCATCGATTGAGCAAATGAACTTCCTTATTTGTATTAGAAAGAAGTGATAAAAAGAAAAAAAAATGTATTATAGGTATTACATCGTTAATTTGCGTATGCCGCAATTAATCCCAAAAACTGTGGTCAGAACATGTACTTAATATAGAAAAAATATGTGTCTGGCCTCTTAAAAATAAAGCAGTGTACCTCTGTGAGGAAATAAAAGTCATGTTGTGAAACCGCAACAATCATTATCGTTTCAGGCGGTACTCGTCCGTGTCGCAGCCGACTCCCTGTGGAGCGACGCAACCCAGCAGGACAGAACTATAGCCTCCCAGCACTCCAATATCATCGTTATAGCCATACTCATAACGTCGACATTGGGATCCGCACTGACCACCATCTTAGGACCTTTACTGCTCGCTCGGGAATCCAGAGTCGGCCCTGCAGGTAGTGTATTATCTGAGTAAATAAAACTTCAATTGCACCTGATTTATCAGCAAATCTCGTGTTGTTGTAGTCGGTACATTCTTAAGTATTTATTGAGTACGAGTAACACGAGGGTCGGTTTTCAGGATATTAATATTAAGTAATAGGCTTGAACAATAATTACTCCAGATTTTTCGTCTTACTGAGACGAACTTTTGTTCAAACGGATTCATTGATAATAATAAAATAATGAAATAATAACTAATAAACAGCCCTGTCCAAACCACGCTTTGTCTCAAGATTCCATTTTTTTATCTCTCCACAGATTTCTACAGAAGTCAGACACTGTCGCCCCCTCAAACGGACATCAAAAGAATCAATACCAGGAGCTCTCTACCAAATATAGATCTATAGTAAAATTATATTTTTATTGCCGACTTTTATTTACTTTCCATTTGTTCTTAAAATAGATCACAAAGGCAAGGAAATGTTTTCTTGTCTCTTCTTAGACATATCACTGATTTGTAAGTAGGTAAGTTATTCATGATTTAACTGAATAATACTGGAACTATGAAAAAAAAACGTACCTATTATTTCTAATCTTTGTAGAACAAACCTAGTTTAAAGCTAGCTCAAAATGGTCCTAGTTACTGAGAGAACAATGATTTGATGTTATATTCAACACCAAGAAAACGATAGCCGAATAAATCATATAAGCTACTTTTACTTTAGATAGGCAAAACATATTTTTTCATATTTTATCGACCCGCACCATTTAAAAACCTATTAAACGGCTATTGATTTTATACTTGCTAGAAACAAAACTCCACTATATTTATTCATTCATAAAAGAACAATGACTTCAGAAGCACATATCACGTACCTCATAAGCCTTTTCAAACAACACATCCCGTTGTATTGATATGATAGGCAGTCAGAGAACAGTTTTATCTTTATGATTTTTTACGGCCCAACTCTATTATAAAAATTATCTAAGGAAACTGAAAGTCACAGTAGTGGCTGGCGATCAATTATGTCGGTTGCTCATGAGACTTGCCTTTGACAGTTCTGGTGATACATTTTGCTGCGCGTGCGATGTTATTAATCTTTTGCGAGTATGGTCAAACCTTCGATGGCAGTGTAAGGAATATCATCTGTGGTAGACAGTGCGTGGATCCTAGTATTATAAGAGGTATCCCGGGACTTAGTGGTGGACATAAAATGAAGAACAGTGAGTATTGGCATTTTTATTATTATTTTATTAAAGTAATGAATATTTGAAGGAAAAAAAAACTTAAATAAAAAATTAAAAAAAAAATGTATAGCCAGTTGGTGATATTCAAAAACAAATGTAATTAATAATGGAAAATGATATAAATTTATTTATATATACTTTAATGGTGTGTTAGAATTTAAATATGAATCACTCACACTCACTCATTCACTCATTTTCACCCACAATAGTGGGTGAAAATGAGTGCCCGAATATTTTGAAATAAATCTAAATTTTTGTGTCATTTAATTTAGTGATCTGGTATTTTTCAAAGTAGTGTAATATTTTTACTGAGTTAAATACATAATTCTTATAACCACGTAATCCGTGCAGTAATTTAAATTTACTCAAACTTACCCACTTCATGTAATTATTAAAATAATTAATTTTAAAAATTCATTGTAATTCGCCGACCGCATTGAACTAATTTTATCTTAATCAGGATCACGTTGTGCATCAGTAAATCAGTACGATAATAAGTTTCAATATAATTATTTTAATTAGTAGCAACCGAAATTCTCTAACATAATCTCTAGATTGTATTATAGTAAAATTTTAACATTATCTTATCAATGCATACAAAATGTCATCAATCAACGAGACTTAATTAATTACCCTGTATTTTAATATGACTAATGTAAATCGTTTACCCATTGCTATGAATGAATGGATTCATTGATAGTAAATGATGGAGATATCAAAACAATCATTCCAGTGATTCGTCGATTGCAGGCAATCATGGTTCCCGTTTATGTGGAGAATGAATTCATTCTCTATAAATAGAGACTTACAATAAAATTCGCCATCGTCTCATGCGCCTTTTAATCAGCGTTCTTGTGAGACAGCTAAGAATAATTAATACTATAGAAATGTTATTCCTTACTACTGTCCCGCCGAAAATGCTTCCACATGTCATCTCTCTCCCCTAAACCAATCGCACATAAAGCTTACCCGTCATTAGTTACGAAGTTGGAAATAGTCGAACACTGCCGAATGCTTGGTCGCAGTTGGTCACTAAAAGATTAAGCCAATACCAAATCCCAAATCACCCGCGACGGCGGCGCGGCGGTGGTAAACCAGCACGTGAAATACTTTTTAAAATAAATTTATTTATTTATTTACTTAATTAAAACGGTAACAACCAATTACATTAATTAAGAAATGAATTATTCACTTAAGTAGCAACTTAATTAGATATCTTTAAAATTAATAAGTATCATTACGTTCACAAAAAGAAAACAATAAATTATAAATTACATTCAACTTGTCACAAAAAATATCACACGCGGGATAGATAGCAATAATGATTTCATTCTAGCCCCACACAAAGCAAACACTTGTATCATGAGCGATAGCGGATATATTACATTTATATTCCTTTTGTAAATACAATACATATACTATTTAACTAACTTAGAAACGACCAGACTCAACACAAGTGATTACAAATTGAAAATACATAATTACTTGTGCTATGCGGGAATCGAACCCGCAACGGTTAGATTATGTTTTTAGTTAATTAAAACAGTTTTTGAGATAAAATGTATTAGGTAAATTCAATTTGACGTAATATTGTAATATGTGTATGTAGCGTATTCTATTTAAGTATTATATGTATGTGTTGCAACTTTACGATATCAATAAAGATTATTTATCTTTTATCTTTTATGAGGCATGCCCACTGCTAACTCAGCTAACAGGTCAGTCTATAACATTTTTGTATTAGTTACGTTTCTATGTTCTCAATTATTCGTAGTGAGACATGCTTCAGTAGTAAATAGATGCAGCCTTGACCTGTGTTGGCTCATTGACCGTGTAGCAGATACTTTTTGTCCGTTAGATACGAACACAATTATGGCATAAATTAAATGTGTACTACAATTCTATGAATGGACTCAAAGGCGTAGAGAAATGAATTGTCAGATTTATTTGTTAAGGTAATTTTTAGAAGTAATTGGTTGCGTATAATATCACGAATTTCTATAATACATTAACCACACACAAAGAAAAAAAATACGGAAAGTTTTTAATGTAATTTAGACAATTGAACTTGATTGCTTTGCTCATCCCTTATATCAGCAGAAGAAGAAGTACCTTAGCAACAACGATTTCTATCCCACTTTTTATAATTAAAGACATGATAAAACTAATTTCTTCTTATTACAAAGTCATTTACTTATTACCAGTCACATTCAATTGTAAGTTGTTTATCGTCTTTACTGAACTGAATCATTGACTATTCAGCCACAAAGATCACGCTGCTCTCGTATATCGGCCAATCACAGATAATGTTGCAAATATATATCAAAATACGCAAAGCTGTAATAAAATACGGTTTTCGATTAAGGAGCAAACGAGCTAAACTCGTAATTAAATATTTCAGATAAGGTGGCACCAGCTAGCGATAAAGCCGACCAGTTGGCGAACTGCGAAGAGTTACAAACGTGAGTAAGTAACAAACACATCGAGAGAACTTTCGCATTTCTCCACGAGTTATATTATATTTATATATTTCTAACATTTCCCAGTACATTTGAACAAGATCTTGTTATCTCGATAATCTTTCGTGCTTTAAAAAGGAACCATGAATGAGGGAGACGCTCTAATCGTGCAAGTGTGTGGCCGTGACAAAGGTGTAATAATGAACAATTTGTGAGCATTTAATGTAAATTAAAATAGACACAAATAATGTTTTTTTAAATCTTTAAAGTGGTTCAAATAAATTGATAAGTGTCGGAAAAATTAAAAAGTCGTGTTTTTTTTATATTAATGCATAGCTAAGTTTGATCGCAATAAACATAATAATAATGTAACCTAACATGTAATTTAAGAATCAAAATAAATTTTGTGTTACAGCAAAACAGAATGTTCAATCAACCACGAAAAGAGAAAAAGTAATCACAAACACACCAAACATAAAAGTTGGTGGGGAACAATAGCTCCGTCAGTAATTCACTACACCGTACTATTTATTTTAGGTAAGTCAACCAATTCTATTCAAGTGAAACAGAATTAAAGCATAACACTCATGCACCTACGCGAGGCTTTTATTTCCATGTCTCTATCGGCGATATATCACGTGGAAAGTATTTTCAGGCAGTAATATCCAACAAAGGCTACCTAACAGGTCTGTTATTTATGCCTAAGAAAGTAATAGGAAACCTTTTTAAAAAGTGGGGCAAGCCTGAGGCCCGATAGTTTCGCGACCCTGGCCATTGTTACAGATATAACCCGTTGACACTTTCATAAATAGGGACCGTGGCTATTATTTTTACGCGTTTTTCCTGTAAACCTTCACATGAAAAGAATATTTTCGCCTTTTACATCAGCTAGCTCGCTTTTTACCGGTTCCGAGTTGCAGTGACGTGAAAAAACGAAACGCGGAATGTGAGGCCACCGGTGAATTAAATGATGTAAAAAAACATTGAGTTATCTCGTCGTGGCCGGGGCTCGAAGATTTTTTACATTCTCTCTGAATCGATATGCGTGAAATGAAATATGCAAATGAAGTGATCGTTTGGTTTTGTGAAAGGTTGTTGTTGTTATTGCAGGTTTATTAGTATGGGGCTGGTTATGGTTGTCGACGGGCGATGGCTGGCGCTGGGACGGGCCTTGGTTCCGCTGCGCGAGCGTGGTGGTGGCTGCTTGGGCCAGCGGACTCGTGCTGCAGTCCATCACAACCCTGCCTCCACTTCTCGGCTCACTGCTCATCGGGATACTGGCCAGGAATATAGGGTACCTGGACATGCGAGACTTCACATACATTGATGGATTTTTACGGTGAGTCATAGTTATCTCTTAATGTTGGTGAAACTAGTGAAAGAATTTATATTTCTCTCTGCACAAAGATCTTCATCTTGGTACTTAGAATTGTGTAATTTTTATCGTCATAATTACGTCATATATAAAACATAAACAATGCAAGTATATATAAGACACAAACCAATATGGCTACTGCAAATATAAAAAATATTCTTAGACACAAGTCGTCACTATATGTAAAACCTATTTGAATCTAACCTGCAGTATTTAAATATTCTTAGACACAAGTCGTCACTATAATGTAAAACCTATTTGAATCTAACCTGCAGTATTTAAATATTCTTAAACACAAGTCGTCACTATATGTAAAACCTATTTGAATCTAACCTGCAGTATTTAAATATTCTTAGACACAAGTCGTCACTATATGTAAAACCTATTTGAATCTAACCTGCAGTATTTGTCTTATTTTATCCATTTACATATTTAACCCTCTTATCTCATTACGCGAGTACAAACAACACTATCTTGCAGCAACTGTTTCTGCAGCTTCTTCCTTATCTTTGGGCAAATACTAGTCATTAAATATTGAATTCTTGTATTTTTTCTAGGAAAATATACCCGGTGATAATTTTGGGCAAAGGATCTTTAGGATGGGATATAGACTACATGAAGGTGAATTGGAAACAGGTTGCAGCTCTGGGAATCATCCCCTGGGTCGTGGAGGTGGGGACCTTGGCTTCGTGCGTGCATTTCTTCTTAGGGCATCCCTGGTTGTGGGGTACGTATTTTCTGAAATAACATTTTTATATAAAGTGTGTTATCTTATTACTAGATTGTTTGAATAAAGTATATAATATACAATTATTCTACAACCAGTGGGCGCCCGCGGCTTCGCTCGCGTTATTTCGGGATAAAAAATAGCCTATTTTAATTCTGGGACCTCATACTATCTACATATCAAAGGACCGTTCAGCCGTTTTTGCGTGATGAGCGTTTAAATAAACAGATAAACAGACAAAAATTATTAAAACTGCTGAAATGTCTTTTATTATCGTTTTTTTTGCACTTAACCATATTTTGCCTGATGGTAAACAATAACTATGGTCTAAGATGGATCGATCGATTTAATGTATACCCAAACATTTTTTCTTCTAATATATTCTATGTACAGACTTTTGACCCTCTTCAGCTCTATTCATGATAGCAACTTTCAATATCCTATCCGACATTCATTTCCATCTACATTACTCCCGTATTCTTATAACATAGAGGTAAGTGCCGCTCAATGCAGGGGAATAGCATTTGTCAAGAGCTGAGTATAATAAAGTGCAATGTGGGGTAACACAATGGCAATTCAATAAATTCTTCTGTAAGCTTTCTATACAAGTTTCGGTAAAGGCTTGATCGGAGATTCGTGACGAGAGAAGGAAATTTAAGTGTTAAGTTTAATTGGAAAATGAGCAAAAATAATCACGACTAGCAGCTGTATTCGAACCTGCGTATATCAGATACCGTCAGAGCACTTTAACCAACTAAGCTACGAAAACGGCGAAAAAGACGGCGTGAAAATCCACACTCATTTCTTTATTTTAATTGCTCAATAAAGTAAAGTTACTTTTTTTAAGTGTATATTTGGAATCTATAAAATAAAACTTCTACCAAAGCGATATTTATTCTCATAATCAGAACCGCTTAAAGCGAATTACTGTAATGATAAATAATCTAATTATAATAATAAACTAAATTCTAATATTAACGATAGGTACGATTACCAGTATTAAGCAAGTGTCAGTGCGGAGTGGAGTGGTTTTCTTATTTTGCTATGCGTGACTGAGCCTAGTAACTGTAGTATGCATGTAAGTAATAAATGGCCATGTATCCAATTATGAGTAATTTACTCTACTATAATAATTGTTCTAGAATATGATGCAAGCTTATTTAAATTGAACCCGTTAAATCATGTTATAACTGCTTTTTTTGCTTTGTGTTATGATAATAAACTATTTAAAATAAACCTTAAAAAAGTTTTCTGGATAAAAAGTGATTCACATTTATGTTGCAACATTGATTCTATCTGCAAATGTTGCAGAAGTATTCTTATTTACACTGAAAATATTGAATATAAAAAATCTAAACTTAAATATTGAAATCAAGATAGCAATTGCTATTCCACATCGACTAAACAAGCACTAAAAATTCACCGAGTACGATCTATTTTACATGGAAAGCTAACTTTACTGCATTGCTGTATGTGTCATCGGTGTATTTACCTCCCGTATTATTCAGTGACATTAGGCCGGAGTAGTTCCCAGTAGTAGTGGACAGAAGTTTCTGGAACACCTGTAATTACGAGGCCCGATTTCCCACAAAGCATCAAAGCGAAAAACTTTTCGGAGGCGGGTTTTTAGAGGCTCGTGGGTCTTTGTGTTAGCTAGTGTAGGTACGGAGTACGGGCGCTGCGGTTTTACAAGCATTTCACGCGTAAAAGCTCGTGTTAATTTTTATACGGAAAAAGGTCACTGATATGAGTAGCCGAATATATAAAAGCTCGGTAAAAACTTTATTTACAATAATAAAATATAAAAACAAGGGAAGAAAAACTAAACATACTACTTCTAACTACTACAAAAAGGGGCACTCAGAAAATCTTTAGAAAAGCCTAAAGATAATCTAAGTGCTCCAGCCCACTACCAGAGGACAGCGTGCCCAGCATACTGGCCGCATTACCACGCTGGATGGCATGATACGTAAATGGTTATGAGTTTAATGTTTCAAGTTTTTAGACGTGGTTTCTATGTTTTTTTTTGTTTCAAGAGAAACTATACAAATCAAAAGTCGACGTGTGTTGAATACAGAACATACATTAACTCATTAATAAAAGATAATTATAATTGGTCAAGCACGTGACGAGACAATAATATAAAGTGGAAAATGTAGATGCAGAGAAAATATTAAATCCTTATTGTATCGAAATAACCTCGGGCGTATAATTGCCAGTCGCTTTATTTGCGGCGCCCGTATCGTTTATTAAAATGTAGTCGTTAAGTGAGATTCGTTCAATCACCATTGTCAATTTATTGAAATCCCCGAACTCCAATCTAAAAAGGTTCGTATAAATGTGTTTTCATTTTACGTCCATCATACTGTGAAAACATTCCGATACTTTTTGCGCTCGCAAAATTTTTGTATATTGTTTTGTATTGAGCTCAGATGAGTCTAGGTAATCTTGCAATAGATCTGTAATAGAAGTTTAATGATGTGTTTCATGACTAATAAAATGCACTAGCATAACAAAATTTAAGCAGTTACCCAAACAATGTTTATACGAAATAATAGAATAATATTACCATTTTGTCTATGACTTAGTGAAAAATATTACATATCGGCCTATACGAGTACCTGCTTAAAGAATATAATTAGTTTTACCTCTCATTTCCAGGTCTAGTCCTAGGGACGTTCTACGCATCAATGACTGGTCCCATAGTGATGCCCAACGTGGTCCGAGCGGGGTCGAGTCCCCGACGGAGCCACAACTGGCCCCAACTCGTGGGGACCGCCGGAGGGACCGACACGGCACTCAGTGTTGGAATGTACGGCGTCCTGTTTACATACCTCTTTAGCGAGCCTGAAGTGGCGGACTCATATCGATATTTTAAGGTATAGTAAATTATTTTTACTACTTTAATTGCTTTAACTGTAAGTAATTATTGTCATATTCTTAATAGAATCATTCAATCAACTAAAATCATTTTAGCTATGTTTGTGAGTTATTTTTAGTTTATTATTTTTTACTACGCTCAAACAGTTAAAATGATTTATATATAATTTGTTCTAAAAGTACGTACTTTTTATCTCAGATTGATTCGGGTAAAATCACAGGGAACCTCTCATAAGTAAATAAAAGTGTAACAGTTTTTAATAAACACGACATGTGTTATGTTGCTGTTTAATTGTATTAGACTTGAAAGTCATAACTTGTACATGTACAGGCTTCAGAGTTACAAGATGGTTGATGGATGGCTTACTGTGTTCTTCTGTTAAATCTGTCACAATAAATGTTTTCTTTCTTTCTTTCTTTCTTTCTATATCAGCAACTTTGCTGGTTAAGTAATGCTGATGAGATCAAAGTCAAAGTGGACTAGTAGTTAGAAACTATGTACATATACTTTATATAAACTATACTATACTTGGCTACGGCATTAGTTCAACTCAGATTTATAGCATCAGCATTCTGTACTAACAGAAATGTAGGAAAGTTTATATAATATATGGTTTTTGAATTTCGAAATAATGACGATTGAAGACTACTCGTATGATTCATGTACTCTCATGAAAACTAAATGTTTAATGATCATGGCAATGTACATGACATGGAATTGCCACAAGTAAATAAAATAAATAACTATTCCGGGACATTGCAAATAGCGCGATCTCAGTAGATTTTAACCAAAATAAAATTGAGTCGAACCAAATAAAACAGTGTAGAAAACTAATTTTTGGTTTCACGTACAATGAAGTTCTTACGTTTTGTAATAAGTTTAATGTTGGCGTCTCTTATGTAGTAAATTAAAAAAAAACTTACGTCCTACAATGTCTATACAACACCTGCCAGTTTTCACGGCCATTATTAAAAGTTGATCTCATCAAAAGGCTCTATCACGTGTATAAATGGCGGTAGGTACTGAGAGCTCTGCAGGTAGAAATATTAATTTAATTGTTTTACCCAGTTCTGTGCGCGTGTGGGCGTGTATTAGTTGGGACGAATTTCGTTATGTTATGTTCACAGCTTACGTTTGTTTTGGTAGAAATTTCTCTTGGTTCTCTTTAAACAGGCTGTTTACACGGTTTATTAAAATATTACGTAGGCCACAAACGCCTACGAGCTTTGGCCCTTAAATGTATTTTTGGACGTTAATCATAATAGACATCACTTCGAGTAATACGGTCGCCCAATACAGCGTTTCTGAGCAAAACTGTGTTTTGTATGTCAATTTATATATATATAATAAATTGCCTAAAACTATTACAAGCTTGGATGAAATACTAAGTTTTAAACATAAGTGGAATGAATTTTGAATACAGAAAGCATATTATTCAGTGGACCTATTTTTAAAAGATACTGATTTGACTAGTGCAATGTAATGTGTGTGTTTAGTGTTAAGTATAATTAATGTTCTCAAATGTGTATAAGTAACTATGTATTTTTTTATTTTATTTATTATGTTTCAACAGTATATAATAAGATTTAATGACATGACTGCATATTCTAATAGATACTATAACAAATACCTGTAAACCTTTTTCGGGTAGAAACTAGAGAGCCATATTAATTACATTACGATTTTAATAGTAATCCTATACAACCTAGTTTCCAGGAAATAAATATTTCATTTCATTTCAATACCTATAATTATTAATTTGTCAGTATTTTTGAAAATTTTTGATAGATTTTTGTATGTTATAAATAAATTAATCGATTGAAAATGATTATTTCGTCTGTAAACAGAATTGGATTCGGAAGTTTGTTTGTCTGTGGCTATTGATAATCAGCCATGGACTTACTTCGAAAAGATAAATGTTTGCTCCGGCAAGTTTTCGAAATCCAATACAACAACAGTTAGCGACTAACTTTTGATAGATCGGTTTCAAAGTGTCAGTGTAAAATATTTATTGCTCGACTGCAGCGCCACTACCCGCGAACTAGATTCGTGAATCAAAGTCAATGTATTTATTCGGGCGTATTTTTGTACTAGTCCGAATGTTCGTTACTTTTTCGTTTTCTTTTTTACCTCGGATTCTATCGATATATCTATTCAAAACATTTTTGTACAAAACACCATGTTTCTAAAGTAATGTATTTGGTGCGAAAACCAGACAACGTTTGTGAGTTTTTCAATTCATAATAGAGTCATTTAATATATTTTATCTACACTAATGTTGTAACATTCTACTTATGTTTCCAATACTTGACTTATAATTACTACTGTTATAGCGCAGACAACAAAATACTCAATTTAAGCAATTTCACATGATGGTATAATATCCACATCGATATCGTACCTAATATCTCATTATAACACAAGGATTTTTTATTTCATCCCTCATCCCTTAGATTTTAATGGCGGCAAAATCACTGTGACAATACACGTACGCGTGAATTTAATTTAATAAATTAAAAGTTAAAAATGGATAGCGAATTAGTGAAGATAAAGTAGTGTATGCAACTGCTTACACAGCTCACACTCGTGTTTTAATACCCTTCATTATATGACAGTTGCATAAACTACTATTATACATTCATAATAGCGTCTTAATTCGTAACACGTCATAGGTCAACTGCCTACTACACTATCAACAATACAGTTTCTTCATATAAGGAAAACTTATAGCTATAATGTTAGAATTAGTCATAGATTAAGCTAACACTGTAAAATATTTTAATTGTTTCAAATAAAAATATTTTTATTTTATTTATTTATTTATTATTTATACCTGAAATTCTAATTCCTAAAAGTCTAGATAAAAGAGATTATTTGTATCCTTAATTCACTTTGTCACTATGAATGTAGCGTAATATAAAACTTTTGTAATATAAAAATATACTTATTCCGCTTATTGTATTCCAGGCTGGCACAGCGATATTCATCGGCCTAGGTCTGGGCGTGGCGTGGGGGACCCTCGCGGGGTACATCCCACACTCGAAGGACACCTACGTGGTGGAACTGAGAGTCCTGTTCGTGTTGTTTGGAGCCATCTTCTTCAACTTTGCTTGTAGCTACGCTGGCTGGGGAGGCGTTGGTAAGGATATCATCATCATCATCATTCACAACCTTCTCTATCCCACTGCTGGGCATAGGCCTCATCATCATCGTCCACATAAAAATCTGGGATTAGGTTATGTTTTCAATTAAATATAGAAATAACAAGAGTTAAACCATAGCTGCAAGACTTTAAAAAAATAGACAAATTAAAAGCCAACATTTTCTTATGTACATGACGCATGTTTATAATTGAAATATTTATCTTTACCATTGAGACCCAATTTGGCTTAATTGTTGAAGACCTTCCAATTAGAACAAGAATGCCTCTCATTAATTAAAAAAACTCTGAGGTAATTACAAACAATAATATCAATTAAATCTTTTTTACTAGATGACGATCAATTCTAATCGTTTTTCAAATATCGTTGTTTTTTTTTAAATATTCTGATATATCTCTATCTGTTTCTATGTATAATAAGTATGTATTTACAAAAGAAAAGTATATATGTATTATATCCGTTATCTAGTACCCATGATACAAGCGTAAGCTTAGTATGGGGCTAGATGGCGCTGTGCGATATGTCATGAAATATTTATTTTATTATTTATTTATTATAGGTATGTATTTTGTCAACTTATAATAAAAGTAGAAACGAAAAATTAAATGCTCTTATACGTTTTAAATCTAAAAAGATTTCTAGTTAAAGGTATAATCTGTAACGTAAACTATGTAACTCATTCTTTAAACGCTTTCATAAACACTGAAATTCCACATCATATCTCTGAACACCCAACATTCTATAAACACACTGGACAGTGAAGAAAAATTTTAAAGCTTTCACGAGCTTCAGAATGTGGGTAAAGTTTTCCATTTTCCAGTTTTAAGCGAAACAATCCACTATACTAGCAGTACTCATATCTAACGTTCTACTCTATTTGGTTAAGTTTAACATCTTAGAAAAAGGGGAGTATGAAAATCTTTATAAATAAAAATGAATTGTTGTTCGTTAGTCTGATTAAAACTCGAGAACGGCTGAACGGATTTATCTTATCTTAGTCTTGAAATGTTCGTGGAGGTCTAGGGAAAGTTTAAAAGGAAAAAAAAAAAACAAAAAAAAAATACAAAAGTTTAGGTCGCAGTACGAAGTCTGCCGGGACAGCTAGTGAGAGATATAAACAATGTAACAAAACCAACAAGTCCAATTCTAAAGTTTACTGGCCACACTCTTTCGATAAGAATATATTTATGACAAATAATCATTTACGTTAGTTGTCAATACATCAATGAAAAATATTAAAATCATTAATAAGTACATAAATTAAATAAAATTTTATTCATCACATTAATGTGGGGAAAGACACTATCATTAATGCAAAAAATTACTTTTGACCACATCTAAAATAAAAAATAACTATGTCATCACACAGATAATAAATTTTCATCATACCATTGACAAATGAGGCTTTTTTAAAACTAAAGCTGGTTTGCACTTAAGGCTGTAACTTTCCGAAATTAAAAATGGAGGCCACTAAACTGAAGCGTCCTGCTTGTGCCGGCTTATATCCAATGATGTAGAAATAACACGCTCTCGTATGCACACGACTTCTTATGCACTCTGGCATTCTTTATTATGTGCGAGGCACATTCTCCACAAGAAAATTATGCATCGTAAAACTTGTACATTAAAAATTGTGAGGATATCTTTGAAACGTATTATTAAACGCAATATGCACCTTACGTAAAGGGGCGTGATATTGCACGGTTCATGAATGATGTTTGCAATAGAATAAAACTGTTTGTGATCAGTTCTAAGATATGCGTACTCCTCCTCCTTGCGTCGTATTCCTCATCACTGAGGGTCGTGACTCCCCCGCTGATTTTAGTCATTGGGGAAGTTTACCGTGTTACATAAAGTGAAAAATTAGAATTAATATTTTAGCGATTTTGTGTATAGAATACACATAATATTAACAAAAGTCGGAAAACTATTGCACAGACCCGTGAGATTTTTGAAACCTGTAGAAACCAAAATAAATACAATTTATTACATATTGTGCAAGATTTTAGTTACCTTTGTTTACGTAATTATTTCTTAACACAACGTAATTCCCACGCGATACTGAGTAGGTAGGTAATCTTATCGCATTATTCTCGGATGTTTAATTAATCGAGATCACGATCAGCTAATATTTGTCTATCACGTGAAATCACAATAGCAAGACGCGAGCGTGATGGAACACCGAAATGCTAAATTTCAGATAAGGAGCTGACCAATGACATTGCTAAGTGGCTCAATTCAATCAAACATAATTTCAAAACGGTTCCTAACTTGTTCCTAAAAATAAAGTTATTCTTTAGAAAGAAGTTCTTATAGACTTTTTCCAAAGGTTAAACCGTTTCCCTGAAAAAAAATCTTATTGTTCTTATGAGAAACTGTTAATGTAACAAAAAAGTAATACGTCGGCTGATGTGTATTATTGTATAGAACACATCTCCAGAACCGTCGTTCTGATAAGTCATTTTATTTAATGTTAATTTTTAGTGACAATAATTATGTTTTTCATACATGACAGTATAAATAATAAAAATCCATACACTGCTATATATTTATTCGTACATGAAATCTACATTATTTGTGCATAACATATGTAAGTATATATGTACTTTTAACCGGTTACCCTGGCTCACCCCTCTAGTCTATTTTTGCGTGTAAATAAATGGTCAAGTGACTTGTACGTCCACAACATGATATCTGACGTAGACATTTGCTCAATGAACACTCAGCCGGATGAAAAATGCGAATGTGCTTCGTTCTCCATACGTAGCCACTTGATATGCTTGAATATCGGACAGGCGTTTTTTGAGATCCACATAATGCTTTTTTTTTTGTACGCTAGAGCAACTTGCGCTTGACTTATACCATTATCAAGTCTAAATTTCACTCAATTTCAGTATAGGTTTGAATGTAATTTCTGACCAAAATTGTTGAATAGATATTTCTATTTTTGAATCATTACTTTGATATGAACTCAAAGACATGAAGGTCACCTACTCGTGCCTTCATAGATACCTACCATTCCTATATAAATAATTGTATTTCTACAGAACTGGAAATTAGGTTTTGTAGGCTTTGAATTTACTTTTACATTATTTGACAACCCAGAGAGATTGTGTGAAACATTTCTAACGTAATTAACGTAATTTTATTCAGTCTGTACTTCATATCTATACTAATATTATAAAGCTGAAGAGTTTGTTTGTTTGTTTGTTGGTTTGAACGCGCTAATCTCAGGAACTACTGGTGCGAATTGAAAAATTATTTTTGTGTTGAATAGACCATTTATCGAGGAAGGCTTTAGGCTATATAACATCACGCTGCAACTAATAGGAGCGAAGAAACAATGGAAAATGTGAAAAAAACGGGGAAAATTATTCATCTTTGAGGGCTTCCGTTGCATGCGCTGCGAAAACGGTTCAAGAAATCAAAAAAATGTGTATGAAAGAATTATTCCTCTTGAAATGATCTAACAAAATGTCCGCAACAGTATATGTCTATCTTTTGAGATTAACTCACTAGAACCGTTTTTATGGTAATAACTATTCCACGCGGACGAAGTCGCGCGCACCAGCTAGTACAAAATAAAAAGGTACGTAGAGAACTACTGTATCTATCCTATTTAGGATTATTTATAGATAGAAGGAAAGGTGTTTAGTAACAAATATATAACTAAGTACGTATAATAGTCTCTAATTACTTTAATAATTTATCTTTTCTCTATCATGGAAAACTTATAAGTTACCAAGAATATTTTATTAATAAGTTTTATAGAAAGAAAGAAAGAAAGAAAACATTTATTGTGACAGATTTAACAGAAGAACACACAGGAGTAAAAACATAATAAACAAACAAAAAAATCTGCCACAACACAGCCCCAACTCAGCATAGTGCTGGTTGTGTGGAAGCAACCAGCGCTGGTCTTCCGTTGGGGCTGGCTGTGTCGTCACGCACGTACAAGAAGAATTATAGATATTATCTCTAAGCTTGTTATGAAAGAACTTCTTAGAAAAGAGGATGTTATTTTCTCAGCCTATATCACAGAGTTAAAAAAATATAACAGCTTTGTAGAACTAATTATGAACCTACGTTTGGATATTATGTAAAGACATATTGTAAGAAAGTTAACATAACTATTTTGTGCATCAAATAACCGTAATATTAACTAACTAACATCAGCGTAGTAAAATAAAATTGTCAATAAAAAAAAAACAAAGAAACCAAATCAGAGTAATATTCGATTTCGATTCACACTATATCACTAAGTCTGTGACAGTCGATTACTTTTTTTGTTTGTTTATTGTTTGAAATTCATCGATTTGAAAATTTACAACAAACAAAAGAATGCCCTTTGTTGTCAAATAGTACATTACAATAATTATAATTCAAGCTTTAGTTTTGGAGCCAAGCGTTTTGCTTCGACTTTCATTGTACGAACAGCCAAACTGTGGAACTCCTTGCCCGAATCTCTATTCCCCTTGAACTATAATTTGTCAGTCTTCAAGTCGAGAGTAAACCGGTTTCTTCTAGGCAAGCGCGCTAGATCGTAGATTATAACGTTGCTTAACATCAGGCAGGTTGAAGTCAAGCGAGAGGCTATTTCATTTAAAAAAAAAGTGAACTCTAACTTTCATTTCTCTAAATAAAATACAAATACAAATTGTTTATTATGCAAGAATAAATACAGCACATATTAATATTATTATTATAAAACCTTTTTTAATATGTTTCCAGCTACCGTAGCAGTTCTGGCTTGCAACGCGACCGCAGCGAACCAGTGGAAGAAGAGAGGGTGGTCCCTGAACCACAACCCAGCCACCACGGCCTACCGCGCCATGTGGTCGGCTTGCGAGCCTGCTGTCTTTGCTTATACTGGCACTTTTTTCGTGGTAAGACTTGTACAAATTATCTGAGAGCTAAGTTGCGTAATGTCTGAATCTGACCTGTATCATGGGTTTTCAGCTTAATAAATGGGATACAAAAAAGAGAATAATTATGCAAAGGTGATTATGGCTCTGATCTGACTGTGATCTGATATTTTGTATGATTTTAAAAACCTGACCAAGTGTTTTTATGTGTAGTGAAGTGATTTAAAATGTTTTTACACCACTTTAAGTTATCACATTATACATGATCGAAGTTCTTTTGCTAAATTCTGGTTACGTGTTCAATTTATTTCAAAGATTTTATAAGATCTAAATCCTTATTCAAGAAAAAAAGCAACCGAGAGTTAAAACTACACGAGTCATTTCCAAAGCGCTGACTGTAATCTTCAGAAAATTGAACAGTCCAAAGTCGAAGTAAACTCAAAGAAGACGATCGCCCGACTGTTTAGTTAATTTTGTACCAACTCAAAGGAAAAGAATTCAGTATTTCTGTAAGCAGTAAAAAGCGCAGGCGAAGAACAGTGCAATTTTCTTCGGATGTTGTATTGGCGTTTAAGCCAATGTTTAACAATCGGACTAAACTGAGCCAAAAGTAGAAAGTTCAATGGGAATTTAGTGTCTAGTATTTCTTATCTACTTGAAGAGAATCATGCTATTATTATTATTATTTTAAAGTTGCAATATAATCGTATGTAATTTATCTCATTACTGTAACAATACATATGTTTGTGAAGCAAAAAGATACATAAGCATCACGTAGAACTTTATACCGTAATTAAATTCCACAATTTCCCCTGGCTAGTAAAATTAAATGGAGATACCAATACGCGCTCGCATGCCGTCATCATTACATAATAATTACGGTAATATTATAAATGCATGTAATCATGGCTCGAGCTACGGCTGGATTTTGTCTGCAATTTGATTCTCTCCTCAGTAGAAATATTGCTTTTAATTATAAGTAATTAACTATGAGTATGTAAAATAAAATAAATTAATGTAACAGTTCCAATACTTTTCCCAAGGTCCATTAAAAAATCTCTCACTATTTGAAGAAAATAGCACTCCTTCGCCTTTGTAATACAGGTGTGCCTAGTAATAGAAGATAATGTAATCTGTGAAATAAAAGATGCTTCATTCTATGTTACACACAATGAATAATATCTATATTACCTAAACATAACATAGGAACTTTTTAGATTTACAGTTATTCGAAAATTAGTCCTAATCAGAGGATTGCCGTATTCCTATCGTAACATGCTATGCTAATAAGTACATAATTCTATTTCTTGTTTTCCAGATAGACAGTTCGATAGCAAACACCATCCAGTACGGGTTTGCAATTCTAGTAATTTGCTTGATGCTGCGTCTTGGCGTGGCTTCTCTCATGTGCAGAAACATGTCTGGGAAAGAAAAAGCCTTCATATGCTGTGTTTGGTCTACTAAGTCTATTGTAGAGGCAAGTAACGTTTAACTAGTCTATTTTCGTCAGGCGCGAAAATCCACAATCTTAAGCTGCTCAGAACAGCGACAGATGGCGCCACTTATGCTATTAGAATTCGTCTATAGAAGCGCTCATATTGATCTCATTACGACTAACAATTTAACGAGAAATGGGCGGTTTCGCCTGCGATAAAAAGTGGCTAAAATTCGGAATCATAGATGCTTTTTTACTTTCATATTCAAACTCAACAAAATCTGATGAAAAAGGCACATAAGATAAAAAAGCAAACCAACGTTCCTACTCATTCACTTTGATGCAACGGCAAGCTCATCTCCTACCTACAATAAATTACTACTATTATTTACTCCTACTTATAACCGGGACGAATGGCATACAAGAAGAGAGGCCTATGCTCAGCAGTGGGCGATAGCGGGCTGATGATGATGACTTATAACACATTGCTATAACAAATGACAAACATATTTTGTATGTATTTATATAATAGTGAACCTGGATGTAAGTTTTTGAACCCATAAACGTTTTGTATTGTATTGTACTCGTATTATTTATCTTTACATCTCATAATGTCCAGGCGGTCCTCTGCCCCACTGCGATCAACGTGCTCCTAGAGCGAGGCGGTACACCTGAAGAGATGCGTTACGCAGAAGACTTCGTGCTGCTGACCGTGCAGGAGATTCTAGTCGCCACCCCTGTGGCCTTCCTTCTCACGCGACACCTGGGGCCGAAGCTGTTGAGAGACAAGGACCACTGCTGCGAAGGTAGGTTTCTATTTGAGACATTTACGTCAGTTATTGAAATTGCTAATGAATGATAAATAGATATGTAGTTTCAATGTCGAACTATACACTACCATATACAAGAGCACTTCATTGTAACATCTAATGTGTGTTTGTTGGTCTGTTTGTTCCTCACATAACAAAGGATTATTGTGTTTATTTATAAGAGTGGTTCTAGTTGTGACATAGGCATTTTTCATCACAAAACAACAAGAGCGAAGCCGCGGGCACCTACTAGAGCTTCATAAACACAAGGCTATATCTCTCTCTAGTTCATTCTACACATGGTATTGGTACTCGTATTGGTATTGGTAATTTTACTTATTTTTAATGTCGTTATATAATTTTATTTACTCTGATGCAACTCGGCCCAATTACTCAACTTCTGCAATATTTTTAAACGTAATTCACATAATGTTTTTCTCATTTCAGAAAGTCAAGCCTGATCCTGTGATCTTGAAAAAATGGATCTCATCAAATTGTGCTTAAGAAGCATTCCTAGTTTCTAACTTTCACAAAGTACAAGCAGTTAGAATACGTTAAGGAAACGCCTAAATATTAGTATGTATTATCATAGTGTAAGGAATCGATTTGATGATAAGTTATTCAGGTATTCCGGCCTGGCCTAGAATACGATAAGCGTGTATAGGCGTGAACTTATACCTACTTATGTAATGGAGAAAATCTCATCTTATGTATGTACTCGTAGTTGTCATAAATGGATTGGATGTTCATACCTATTGTCATTTAAAGTTTCTTCTATGTATGTTATATGCTCATTCTATTTACAAAACATTTTTACATATATTTTTCTTTTACATTAAATGGGCTTACTTACTACTACTATTTACTTACTAATGTGGCGCTGCGACCCAAAGTGGATCCTGGCCACCGACACAAAGGGCCTTATTACAAAACGTGGTTTAAATTTAAGTCTAGACCAAGTCCGTTTTAGTTATTCGAAAATTATCTGTCTACTGTCATAATTATCAAACTGTCAAAATGTACTAATGTTAAATCAAAGTTCCAATTTTTATTAACATTTTGATTACTTGTATGTGATGTTTGAACAACATGAATTCATTTTTTTGTTTTCAAAGTCCTGGACTAATATTTAAACCGCGTTTTGTAATAAGACGGATAGAGACGCCACTCCTCTCGGTTCTGCATCATCTCCTGCCACTGTAGCCTGTAGCCTGGAGTTGTTGACATTTAATGAGCTTGCGTTTGACAAATATGAAAATTGTTCTGCCCTCCACAACCCAGGTTATCCTAGAGTGGAGTGCAGTGAACATATTGTTATAGTTCATAAGTGTTTCACTGAAATAAAAAATTATTATTATTATTATTATTATTATTATTATTTGACTTATAAATGAACACAATATGCAGTTGTCCCTCCTTGAGTCATGTTCTTTATCACTGAGGGTCACGATCATGTCTCCCTGCAGAACTAATCCGTAGGGTAAAATGGGGTAAGTATGCCACACTAAATACTCATTGGTGTAGGGCTGGGAAACGGGGTACGTCAGATCAGAATGTAGGGCAGACGCTTCCTTGTCGAGCCACATTCGCTTTTAATCGACTTCAAAAATTAGGTTCTCAATTCTTCTGGATGTTTTTTTATTATACGTTTATATTATTCGTAGATAATTATTGTAACTCGTGTTTTTAATTTTATTACTTTTTATATAAATAAAATAAAGAAACAAATCGAACGAAAAACTTTTATATGTCAAAATTAAAATTGTTTTTCTACCACATAACAGTAAGGTGACATGAGAATTTAATATTTAGACAGCATTAGTTGGATCTGATCATATTTTAAAATTAAATTAAAATCGTATAGATATTAGGTCTTCTCTAAGTGATTACTCAACTTCTGTTTATATTAATTGTAAATATTTATGTTTGCTTATTTACAGCTTGAAATAAAAAAAATAATGAACACGTCTTTTTATTTAAAAAATCACCACCAGGCGCGCCGTGTTTTTCCCCATCTGGTGTATTGCCAGGCAAAAATACAATAAATATATCTGATTTTTCGTTAGCCACAACTGTGTGCTAGCAGTGCTAGTCCAACACAAAGCAAAAATTACACAGAGTGACAGAAACAAGGTTTTTTCTAGCATGGCAACTGTTTTACCTTGCCCCATGCACAGATTTATTTACTGCTACCTGTGCATTTTGTGGGGACTAAAAATCTGGACTTACATTTTAAGTTTTGAACCTAAAAATTTAACGTACTGTAGTTTTGGGTGGTTATAAAAAAAAATCTTACCTACTGTGGTTTCAATAAAATTAATAATTACTGTTTATGCTTTGGTAATTTACTTTCCAAAGAATAATTTACACTAACTTCACAAATCAAGTGTGTTGACATTCTATACAAAATAACACTTACTATTATTATTTTATTTTAATATTCGAGAAAGTAATTTTCAAGCCAAAACCAACTAAAGAACCAAAACTAACGCATTTGCCCATAGTGTAATATATACCTATACCTATATATAATAATATACCTTTTTAGGAATACATGTGGCGCCATCTATAAAAATTTCCTCGAACTAAGTACATACTTTTCTTACATGCTGCGCAAACATGCATATTTTTATGAAGTTCCGCCTCCATATTATGATACTACAGTACGTAAGCAGATAGAATAGTACACTGGGTTTTCAACAGATGGCACAATACAACCTTAAGTATTAAATTTTAGCGTTTTTATTCCAGTACTAGGTAGGTAGGTACTACTGGGTTTTTGTAATGAAATTATTTGGTTTGTTAGGTAGGTACTTGTTGTATACTACTGAACTGACCTGTATAAAATGTAAATAAATAAATAAATAAATATTTCGGGACATTGCACACAACGCCATCTAGCCCCACACTAAGCAAACGCTTGTGTCGTGGGTACTAGATAAAAAGGTAAAGGTAAGGTATTATGTGAAAGCAATATTTTGAAAACCTAGAGCAACCACAGGTAAATAATGTGTCTCTTCGTACAACTATAGGTATTGCTGACTAGCAATATTTGTAGTGACTACTACAAATAGTTAAATTTCCCTAAAAATAAAAGGCATACAGAGAATAATGTTGTCTAATGCCACAGAATATGCTAATGCATAGTTTTTTTTTTTATAAAATATGAGACAGCTTATCTAACCTATGGATACAGAGCCAGCTCAAAACCCCAACAACAATATAACAAACAGAACCTAAATAAAATCCATATTAAAAAAAAAACACTTTTAAAGGTATTGGTAAGTATATACATAACCTTTTAAGGGTGTTTTATGTACGTCTAACTAAAGCAACAACGCTTTTTCTACGACTTTTAGATGTACATATGATAAATGTATGTTATTTATTCAAAAGTTATTAATTAAAACTATTTTTGTATAAATATCATACATTTTAACTCACATAGAGATTTTAAGGAAACCAGCGTATCACTGTATTATTAATATATTCCTACAGTGACATAGCTATTCAAACATTTCCTAGTTAAGATTTCGTCGTAGTTTTAGTGTAGAACATCTGTTACTATTGTAAACAAGTATCGATACACAGATTCGCCCAAAGTGGAAAATTACGATTCATGTATATTTTAAAAAATTAAATTCATCTAAGAGATAAGGCATATGCACCTAAGCAAATAGGGTCTCGTGACTCAAACAAGTGCATTTTCCATTAGTGTTAATGATATCGAGGCGCTCTGTCTCGTTAATAGCGGCGTGAGATCCCTTCAATTAAGGTGTTGTGAAGCAGGCGGCGGCATGCGCGCGCGCCGCCAGTCCGCCCGGGGAGCGCACTCAACGCACGCACACTACCGCACTCTCCTCGCTAAGTGCTTGTGTCAATCCTGAAAGAACCCTCTACAATACCAGTTCAAGGCTCCTACGTGAGGTGCTAACAAAGACCTTAACCGTCACGTATTCAGGCGACCAGTTCGTGTTCAGTTTTTTGTTGATTCTCCCTCACCTTCAATGTAAATATCTTATCAGACCGCGGCTGATCTATTTCCGATACGTAGTACGTTATCGGAGAGTGGGGTTCGTTTTAAGAGGAGCGATAAGATGCCCGAGCACTGAAGATGAAGAAGCGCGATAGACGCACGAAGCAGGAGGTACGAGGATCCAAACCAGACCGGAAGAGCGCGAAGGCGGAGAGTCGAGCTGCCAAGCAGGACATACGCGGCTCCAAGCGGCAGCCGAGCAACGGGAGCGGAGGGACGCCCCGACCACGCACCAAGCGGTCTGGAGTGGAAGCCGTCAAACTGCACTTGGAAGCCACCGGCCACAACGGTAGAACTTCCCGCTCTGCAACCGCGGTAAGTCCCACCAAAATTACTTTATATAATAAGCATAATCTGCACATCACAATCATAAGATACACAATCCTACATGGATGCGCATTGAAGTAGGCATGAAGACGGCCGATTTAATTAAACGTCAGTCGCTGCCCATTGTGACTCATTACATGAGAACAAAACAACCAATTTTGATTATCATACAAGTATTTTTGGTAGTATTTGTACAGTTGGATTGTCATGCAGTCACATGACAGTCTTGTTCGTACCTATAGGTCTACAAACATGGTCATGGATTAAAGATGATGGTTGAAATTTAAACATTTTGTTAGGACAGATGAAATTGTCAATGGAATTGTTGAATGTAACGTGCATACTTACATACTTATTGATATGCAGATCATCTACATTGTATAATTAATAATATACTTGTATTAATTTTAAAATGACTGAAATATGTTTGTGATGGGATAAATCAAGAAAGAAGAAATTCTACCTTATCGCCAAGCTATTATAACTAGACAAAAGCTAGCGATCTTCACAACCGCCAAATACGAACTAGGATTGAGTTCTGCGTCCGTTCAATTGTAAAGTCGCAAAGAAGGGAGTTGGACAAACACTAGAGTCGACTTTGACGCACGACCATGTGATGTGATTATCACATTTATCGAGATCGTGACAAATGGAGATTATCGACCGCCGGATAATTCCAAACGGACCGCATCTCGAGCGATACAATATTGTTAACAGTTTATACATAAACATGAGTTATTGACGTGAAGGTGCTTCAATGTAAATAAAAGACTAAATAAGTACCCACACCACACAGTAGGTACTAAGACTGGGTAATGACCTTCATTATTGATTATTTATTCATATTTTAATAATTAGGTACAACAAGTTAGGAGTCAGAAAAAGGTAAAAACGTGATTTTGATGTCGTTTCAATGACAAAAGTTCAAATTACCTCTATTAATTGTAATAAAGGACCCAAAAGTGTTGTTTAGTTTAGGATAATCATGTTTATAACTTTCATGTATGTAATTCGTGATTCGTAAATACCTATTAAATTAAAACCCACCTTACTCAGGTAAATTTAAAATTGGCTGGTCCATATTGAGACTGTTGAGACTCCCTGCCCTATTACCAAAATGTATTTTACTTCATGAAAATAATGTTTTTTACTTATAATAAAACTTCTGTACCTTCTAGATAAGCGAAAGCCTTTTTTTTTTTTTTTTTTTTTTTTTTTTTTTTTTTTTTTTTCGTGGAGGAAATGCATTTACGCATCCCCGCACTCTCCCCGGGGGGGGCAGCGGGGTATGTCGGGCTCGGAGCTAATGGGACTCCACTACCGACTAAAACCTACCACGATGTCCCTTCACCTCGGCAAGGACGGGTTTCGCGGGCAAGCGAGCAATACTCCTCCGCAATTCCCGTCCCAACCGCAGTCCACTGTCCAGGTGGACCCGCCTCAGGAGGACACCCTCCCTCTTGCTGCGCGAGTGATGCCCAGGGACATCCGGGCATCAACTCCTCGGGAGGCCCTTGTCCCTGCTAGGGGGTATGGGATGCCCCCGCATCCCACGCCCCAGGGCCTCCTAGCGGAGACGGAGTCCGAGCACGAGCGGCTCGCCTCCGTGTCCGTCTTCTGCGGATCGGATGAGCGGCAGGATTCACCTCCCGCTCCCGCTCCTCGGCCTCCCTTTGCGACATCACCGTCTCGCAAAAAGAGGCCACCGCGTCCCATGACCTCTCGTCGTCAGCCATCTTTCGCAAGATGGTCGATAAGGAGAGGTCTGTCCCTACTACCGCGATCAGGGATAATCGCGGTCCGAGCTCCGCCGGACATGTCTCGAGAACGTGCTGCGCGGTATCTTCCGCGCAGTCGCACCGATGACACACCGGGGTTGGCTCCCTACCGATTCTGTGCAGGTACCTCCCGAAGCATCCGTGCCCCGTGAGTACCTGCGTCAACCGGAAGGTGAGCGCGCCGTGCTTCCGTTCCACCCAATTCCTTAGGACAGGCCGTATGGCCTCAAGGAAACGGGTGGCTCCCTGGCCTCGTCGTGTGGACCTAGCGAGGATACTATCCTGCCAAGTCCCCACGGCTGCGCGTTTTGCGCCCCTCCTCCAGCGCTCCACCTCCTCGTGGAGGGGGCACAGGCTATGCTGACGCGCTTGAGCGCGGCGCCAGTACACCTGCGCCAAGACGCCAGCCTCTAGGTCCCACGGGAGGGACCCTGCAAGTATGCAGGCCACCTCATGTGAGAGGGTGCGATACCCTCTGCACATTCGGATGGCCATACTTCTCTGGGGCCCGCGTAGCAGGGCGCGCTCTTTTGTGGAGAGGGACCCGGCCCATATTGGGGCTCCATATAGCGCCATGGAGCGCACAACCGCCATGTAAAGGCTGCGGCAAGTAACCCCACCGCCTCCTATGTTAGGCAGCAAGCGGGTCAGGGCCGCAGTCACACCAATCAACTTCGGGGACATCCTCCTGAAGTGCTCTTCGAACCTCCATCGCCCATCAAGTACGATGCCGAGGTACTTCAGCGTAGTACCGACGGGGATGGAGGTTCCTCCCACAACTATCCGTGAGCCTGTTGGTGGCGCCCGACGTCCGTGAAAGCAAATTGCTTCAGACTTGTGGAGCGCCACCCGCAGCCCCAGCCTTCTTATCCAGATAAAGCCTAGAGTGTAATGCTTAACATCAGGCGGAATTTAGAAAAACGCAAACCTATCCCGTAAAAAAATTACCACTGACCAGTATAAATTATTCAAGAAAATTTAAAAATCATTCATATCAATAGTGCAATATATAAATATACTATTATCTCGATTAGAGTTATTAAATCTAAATTAAACGTAAATTAGCCATTTAGCAGTAAGTGCATGCTGTGCTCGAAGTTCAATTTTAGTTTTGATGTTAACGTTAATTAGTTACTTAAGTAATGAGTTAATAGTTCAATTCTCAGCTAAATAGATACTAAATGAAGATGTAATGCGCTTTATTTGATGAGCACTGGAATGATTTTTGCATGTATTTATTTTCAAGCAGAAATTTATCAAAATAGCCTCTCAAACAATGTCTAATGTTCAGTGTTTATTTATTCATAAAAAATATTTATACGTCAACTTCTATAGATACATATACAATATAAATCCATTATTAATTAATATGATAATTAATTACAAATGTCAGTTTTTATACAAACAACAAGTTGAATCTAAAAAAAACAACAATCTTATTGAATTGAAATTGTTAATAGATTCTTAGTGACCAAATGTGATTTTTGCACACCAGAAATGGTAAGATGTAAGATACCTATTTGATTTTGTACCATGATTCTCACTACATCTTTGCAAATAAATAAATTTGAATTTGAATTTGAAATTTGAATTTGGTTAGTCTCAATATAATCATGATTTTATTTTAAATTATTACATATCATGTATTATAGTTAGATTTAATAATTATTTATCAAAATATAATTAGTTGTTAGTATTCTCTCTTCATACGTCCTAAACGTACGTAAGCTACTTTTATTTACAATTACATTATCGAATTACAAGAAGAGTAGAAAAAAAACAAAAGAAGAAATTTTTTAAGTAATTAAAAAAGTTATTATTTTCAATTTTAGAAGGTTTAGAGGATGTGTTTTCAGTTTGCATGAAAATACAGCCATTGCACTTTAACTTAATATTTTATAAATCTTATCCAAGTTCAACCCGATGCTAATAACTAATTTATTATGATTTATATAAGCACTTATATATGCATAAATAGTAGGTGCATAATATATATATTAGAAGGAAAGTGGTTTGGTGCAGCAACTACCTACATCAAGGTACCGGTAGAAAACTAGTAATTTATGTCATAGAGCCAAAGCAACATATCTCAGCACGCGGATAAAATTGAAACTAAAAAATTATCATCGCAGTATGATCTACAAGGTAAATTGTGATGGGAAATGCTGCCACTTAGGTACATGAAAATTTTCCTTACTCAGATACTAGTAGTGGAATAGAAATCTGATAGATTTACCCACTACTGATATAGTACCAACATAAGTAAATTCTTACTTAGGTATGTGACTACTTCCTTTTACTTATAAGCTTAACTGAGAGCGTAAACTAATGTCGCATTCGTTTTTATTAAGACGCCATAATCTTATTTTCTAATACTAACTTTGGTTTTAGAACGCAGTATGGTGTTTGTAATTCGGTCTTTTAACTTTACGCCTAGAATACTGCGTTCCATAGCTCTTTGGCAAACCTCAAGATCGGACTTTTGATCTTTTGTCAATGACCAGGTCTGCGCTCCGTAAGTCAGGACTGGGAGAATGCACATGTCCATGAGTCTGCGTTTAAGGGATAGTGGTAGATCTCGCTTCTTAAGGTCGTTCATAGCCCAACAGCTCTTCCAGGCGTTTTCAATCCGACGGGAAATTTCCGCTTCATGTCGCGCCTGGAAGGAGACTTATTGGTCTAGATACACATATGTACATATTCTATCTCTAACCTTTTTTTTTAGTATTCTGCCAAAATTATAAATTTCGGGTAAATTCCTATTAGTTTGAATGGAATTTATCCTGCATGTGTTCAAAGTCAAACAACTAGAAGTTTAGCTAACAGTCAACCTAAATAAGTAAGTTGTTTTTTTTATTCTCTTGAGATTATCAGATAAGAATGACCATGAGATCTGTATCGATATAAACGTCCGTTCAATAAAGTTTATTTTAAATCAAACATCATCACTATGATAAATTGATAAGAGAGGAATAAAATAAAAAACTTTCAGAAGACTTGCTAACCTCCATTTTTTTGAAGTCGATCAAAAATATAAAGACTGGCGACCATCATGTGGATAGAGTGTGTTGCTGATAACTATAGTTACTATAGCTAGGTTTTTTTTACGACAGATATATCTGTCGTAAAAAAACCTAGCCGTGAATTAACATAAAATCTGTCTTATTGCACTATAAGTGTTTTCAAAAGAATTTTGCTATACCTAAACATAATCTCTCATTTCTAAACGTAACGCTAACATATTTCCTAATCGCATTTCTAAATGAGCAAGCACCCATACGATTGCATGCTATAAGTACCTGCCTAAATACATTGTATACATAGGTTGAAAGATATATAAAGTAAAAAATAAAATGCACATTAATTCACATACTGTTCGAAGTAAAAAATTTGGTACTTTTTGTCACAGTCAAAAATAAACAGTACACTAAGTTGAATGCTCGATACATATATTCTACTAAGAGTTTGGATTAAAGATTGATCACATGACATGATAAAACCAGAGGCTGACATTTACTGATCATATCGTTAGTTGTAATCTTCAGTTCGTCTCATTGATAGGCAAAATAATCTGATTATCTCGAGAATCAAGGCCTGATAAGGTGACCTGTTATATGTTCTCCACTTTGCAATCTGTGCTTGCTTTCTCTCTTTCGACTGAGGGTCGTGACTCCCCTACAGAATTAATTCGTTACAGGAAGTTTTCTTGGGCAGATACATCGTGGTGGGCGCCCAGGTCCTTCCACGGAAGAGACATATCTTCCGATATTTGTGGTCCTAAAACATGTCGGTTTTCTCACGATGTTTTTCTTCACCGTAAAGCGAGTGGAAATCTACACATAACTTGAAAATACAAGTCAATGGTGTAAGGCCTGATTCGAACCAGGGTGCGTCAGGATGAAAAGCAGACGCTGAAACCGCTGAGCCACACGCGCTTGCTTTAAATTAGGATAAAAAACAACAATGAATACAAAAATGTATAAAATAATGTAGGGTACATGCATATATAATATATAGCATTTAAAGAATACGGCGAATAAACAATGCGATACTAAACATTATTTCAGTATTCTTCCTAGAAACATACCTATTCCTCCCTACTTAAAGGTTGTTGTTACTCGACCGCAAAATTTTAGAGCGTTTCATTACACATTAAATCCCTAAATATTGAAAACACTGTATAAAATTTGCACCTGTATCAATACACATATACTGTACTAATCTATGATTTATTCACACATGCTTCTACTCGTTTATTCGCACTATTACGTAGTTAAATCAAGCCGGATCTATATAATATGGAAATCATATACAAGTATCAACATATGTACTACATATATTAACAGAGTCCAAGAAATCACTTAAATATTTAACTGTCAATGAGTAGTTTACACGTTTTATTAAGTACGAAGAACAAGATAGCAATGTCATAAATTATCATAAATGTATATATACAATATCAACTCGACGTATTTTACGATGTGATTTGGCCATTCAATGTAATATCATAATCCTAATCTCAGTATTTTATAATTTGATCGATTTTCAATCTAAAATCTTTAAATAAAAGCTATAGCTTAAATGAAATACGATAGGTATTTTATCGGTGAAAGCCTGATTACAATACAATAACTACGCGTATTCAAAACCAACCAGCCAAACTGATATGAATCAAATCACAATCTTGAAAAATTTGGCGATACATGACATCACACCAAGATTTTATAAACGTTTAAAGTTGGTGAATTTGAATATTTATGTCAATCTCAAACAAACGGATCATCCAATAAATAAAGCTAGTATGAAAACAGATATAGCCTGAACGTGGATACGAAGTAGATAGGAAACAATAAGAAGAAAATAATTGCTTTTACTAACAATGTTAAGACAAAACAAGATAATAGATCTAAGAAAAGGTAGTTACAGTCACTAAATCTCTAGACCTCTGACTGATAGAGTTAAAAAACTTTAAGAATAGGTTAGGTTCTATTTCTATACAATAGTAGTTGAGTCAATTGACAAATAGGTACCAATAACGTCTCAATACTGCCTACTTAGTTTGCTAATTGTTCAGTCACATGAGTATCCTGATTAACATTTTAAATTATTACATGACCGACAGCGTTTTGAGGATAATCTTTCAATGAAGAAATGGGGAGATACCAAAGCTATTTACAAGCGGTAGCGGTTGCGGTCAGTATAAGAAAATGGAAATACAAAATATAAGCCAGCGTAAATATTACATACCAAAGTTAACTGTCAACTCGATCACTATTTCCTTAAATGTTTGACCAGAAAGTAGCAGTGCTTTTTGGCGCTAAAATGGAACTTAATATTATTTACTTTAAATTTTATATTTATATAGGTACTTTAGAATTTAATTCACAGCTATTATATGTCATAACTAGTGCGTGCTCGCGGCTTCGCTCGCATTAAGAAGTAAAACTTGCATCCCCTATTTCACCCCTTTAAAGTGGCATTTCCAAAACTCCTTTCTTAGCGGATGCCTACGTCATAACATCTACCTTCATTCTAAATTTCAGCCCAATCCGTCCAGTGGTTTGGGCTGTACGTTGATAGATCACTATATAAGTCAGTCAATCAGTCAGTCACCTTTGAGTTTTATATATTTAGATATTTCAGTCTGATAGTCGTGAAGTATTAGGATAGTATCAAAACAACAACAGTATTGGCCACATTCATACGAACTAATAGATTTTTAGTGAAATTGAAATTTTAATAGAAGCCTACATCAAAATATCGTTACTAGCTATGTTTTCATCACTGCAGGCAAAAACACAATAGAATAAAGGTAAACTGAGTACTTACGCTGCCTTCTTGTAGTCACATGACTACAACTCACTACTTACACTTAGACTAGACTAAATTAAATTAAATTATTTACAAAAAGTTTTTTAAGCGTCTTTGTGGTACCGGAACAATACTGCGTCGCTGGTTACGTAGTTTTGTTCGGGCCTTTAGGTAGGGACACGTGATTGAATTGATTTCCTTTATTGTGATCAGTCCACTCATTGCCAATGTAATTTCATATTCATTGAATGCATAAATGCATAATTCTTCTGATGACATTCATTGATCATAAGGTCTAGTATATGATAAGAGTTTTTAGATTTCTGTAGTATTACACTAAAATTAATAAACAAACAATACACTCATAAACAACAACTGATTAGTTAACTGAAGCTTTTGGGTTTAGAAATTGATCAAAGGTCACAATACTGCTTAACTTGTGTAGTGTTTTGTTTTTCTCTGTTTTGACAACGAAAAAGAAACACTTCTCAACTTATGATTGAATGCATAAATGCATAATTCTTCTGATGACATTCATTGATCATAAGGTCCAGTATATGATAAGAGTTTTTAGATTTCTGTAACACTAAAATTAATAAACAAACAATACACTCATAAACAACAACTGATTAGTTAACTGAATCTTTTGGGTTTAGAAATTGATTAAAGGTCACAAGTGTTTTGTTTTTCTCAGTTTTGACAACGAAAAAGAAACACTTCTCAACTTATGCTACTTAATAAACAATTCTTTTAAGGCCCTTATAGTTTTGACAAGTAAAGAAAAAGGTTTTGACAACTAAAGAAATTCACACAATGTTACAAACATAACTTAGAAGTAAGATGGTATGTTAACTTAACTTATTAACTTTTAAAGTTTGTGAGTGATTTTGTGCCTTCCATTACATGTTAACATGTTATACCCATAGGTAAGTTCTATGTAACATATGTATAGACTTGTACTAAGCAAATTTATTATCTTGGTAATTAGCCGATACATAATTATAGCTCTCAGTAAAGTTTTTATTACTTCCAGTTTTTAAACAACATTCAAGATTATTTATATCGCTAAATTTTGAATTCGGATTAGTTCTTCAAGGATATCGTACATACTCATAACATCTGTGCAAGTGTGTATATAATACTAGTATTTAGAAAATATACACAATACACATTGTTACTAAATGGACCAAAAATCTTGTGACTGCAGTTCCGGTCAAATCCAGATCCATAACAAAAACAATTACTTATGTGACTCACATTACGTATCATACAGACTTCCTAACTATACATAAACTGTAAATATTTCAGTATTATTGGATTTCATGGGTCGCATGACACGACTATATTGTAGGTCCCGGCTGTTTTTCATAGTACAATAGTCGTTAAGCCATGTCAAAGGCCCTTAGGGTGGCTTGATAAACTGTCGACACTAGAGTTAGCCACTCTCATTCGTTAAAAAGAAGAACTATTGGTAAAAAATAGTTGTTTATTTGTCCTAAAATGATATTGTATATTAAACGAGGATGCTGGAACGTACTGCTAGCCTAGGGCGTGACGACAGTAATAAATATGGGACATTTATAATACAACGTATTTTTAGGGAGTAGTTGAAGCGGTTGGCCACACAGAATTTAAGGGATATCCAAAGCGTTTTAGTCGTTTTTGTATCCGTTATATGTGTATTTTAATACGAACTGTAAATCTCAACGTAACTCTGTATTTTGGAAAAGCTGTAAAATTGCTGTTCGCGTGACCAACGCTATATCTGAAACTGTAACTAATCGTATGACAAGGAGTATTTATTATAGTCAGCTCCTTAATTTGGTGACTAAGACAATTCGTTGCGTTCAACGAGAAAAATATTACCTGTTAAGTAAGAATAAATCAATGAATAGAAATGTAAAATATCTCAATGTAAACCTCATTCTGTGCTCAGACTCAGACTTAACTGAAAGACTGCTGCTGAAGTATCTGGAAAGTTGAAAACATTGTCTTAAAAAAACAATAAATATAAATATTTCTACAACAAGTGACAACGACCCTGAGCTGCAAACAAACTGCAAAGATGTGAGTTTTTCTGAATTTCCTCGTGAACATTATGGTCCATAGTATGTAGACATTTGCCTCGACATTGCGAGACGCACATCTGCGTGACGTAACATCTCGGCTGCAAGGAATCGATCCCTAATAACAATTCATCTTTTATTGTTTACACGTGACTTGTATAAATCCTATGGAAACTAATGAAACATACCAGTTGCGTTGAAACGGCGCCCGTGCCAGCGCCACGCTGTGACCGCGGAAACCGATCATCTCGTGACATGTCAGAATTATCTCTATCTCGATAATTAGTGAAACAAAGAAATATCCTTTTTTGTGTTTTGCCAATAGCGTCATCATAGGACTGTTGTTGTTGGTACATACACATATAATATTTACTGTAAAAACCACGTGCTCGTGAAAAAATAAGGTCAGTGAGTCGTGAAAAAACCCTTTGTCGGTTAGGCACGTAGCGCGCGGCGCGGCGCGAGCGGCGGCGGCGGCGGGCGGTCAGCGCCAGTCACCCTCCACCCTGGTCGCTCTCATCTCAGCTCTTATCCCTTATCTAAGGTATCAGCCTCGTGACTCGAGAGCCTCCTCACCGCACTGTACCGGCTCCGCTATCGCGACTATCGACAGACTTGGATCAAACGTTTATTGTGACATTTATTGTTTCTCTATATTTTGATATCGTATCCGATATTTGGTATTATATAGCGAAGTAAACGCAGGCAGACCACAGTAGGTGTGCGTAGTGCGTTCTATGGTGCAACGAGTAGCTCTGAACTACATCCTATAAGGGCGGTATGTAAACTTCATTTTACTCTCGTGCATACATTTAAATAATATACCTATACATCATGAGTATGTGCTAACTTTCCTGTAATCTTTAAACAGTAATTCAATTTTAAACCTAAACTTGTCGAGTAGTCAGGAATATATATCTTGTATTGTATGCAGTTTGATTAACGTCTATTAATACGTTTGTTTCCCAACATAATGTGTTAATATGTTCATTTAATATCATGTAGTCATTGTTTTCTGATACAAAATGTTAGTGAACGCGTTACCTAAGTAAGTTCATTAGAATAATGGAAACATTTAAAATACCGATGAAAAATTGAATAACTTAATTTATCTTACAAAATTGTTAGTATCTTAGAATAACCATTATACTTATGTTTAATTGAGTAAAAATATTCCATTAAAATAAATACTTGCACACTAAGGACAAGAATGCAATTCAATTAAGAAAACAGTAGTGTTAGTAATTTGTGATTATTATTGCAAAGGATTATTCTAATATTCTCTACAAACAAACAATCATTCAGGTAATAAGAAAACAGTTCGCAAGTCTTTATGTTTAAATGCTTACTAACTAGTGCCATTTTAGAATACAATGATGCAAAAAGTAAATACAGAAGTACATAAGAGAAATGGTTAAACGTGAAACGTTCTCTAGGAAGTTATTTTATTTTTAAGCCGTCAATAACTACTCACTCCTCCTACATTGTTTGGAAAGTGTCTGAAGTTAAGAAGAAAAATTGATACCATTCATAATAATGTTGCGCCGCGACGATTCTCGAAGGTTCACGTTACCACCGGCCTACCTACGCGTACACATAAACAAGTTGTTTACCACATTTTAATTGCGTTCCAGAGATTTCGACCCTTCATTTTAAGCGTAACACAAAAGAACCTAATTTGCATAACAATGATTTTATTACCTTGTTTACATCAAGCGCTCACCTACCTAATTTGCATGACAAAAGATTTATGGTTCTGTTTTGATACAAGTAATACAAAAGCATTCGAGAAGTTTCTTACCGATATATAAACAGGCGCTGCTCGGGCCAGAGGACAGTTTCAATCAAGCGATCGAGGCGAACAGTCAAGCGATACTAAAGCGATAGTACGTGTGTGAAAGTTCATAGTGAAGTACTGTGAAGTAACGTGTGTGTTTAGTGTTTTACGTAGTCTCTACGTACGTGTGTGTGACATTATCGTCGAATTAAAGGCAATAAATTAAGGCATTGTGTTTTTCCTTAAAAACAGCCCCCTATCCCGTAACATTTGGTGTCAGAAGTGGGATTCGGAAGCAAAATGCCTCTCTTGCCTTTGGATGACGACTCGGTACGCACCAGGAACCAACGCCGGGAAGAAGCTCGTCGGACAGAGGAGCAGGCACGCCGCCGCGAGAGCATGGACAGCAGGCGTGATCTGCCTGCCGAAGAGATGTGTGAGCCTTCGTCAGAGAGCGCAACTGAGACTTCGGCTGCCCGCCCTGCTGCATCTGCCCCCGTGGACTTGTCGATACTGATGAGCATGATGCAAGAACAAGCGAAACGCCAAGAGAGTATGCTGCAGACGATTCGGGCGGAACAAGCTCAGCAGCAAGAGGAACAAACAAGACGTCAAGAAGAACAAGCAAGACACTTAGAAGAGATACAGGAGCTGCTGGGAAAGGACCTAAAGAAGATAAACCTGAAGTTGGACCAACATGAAGAGAGGTTGAACGAGACAGAGCTGCAGATTGCTAACGTTCAACGGTCCCTTCAGGTAATTAAGACTGAAAAGGGATCAATCATTGCTGCTGCTCCAGTCTCAGCGTCCAGCGGCTTCAAGATCACACCATTCGACGGGATGTCGTCTTGGGCCGCTTACAAGATACAATTCGACGCCATAGTGAGAGCCAACGGCTGGAACAAAGAGCAAGCAATGACTGCCCTTACAGTGGGTCTTCGTGACCAGGCCTTGTCAGTTCTGGAAGCTCTGGGCAAAGACGTAACCTATGACACTCTTCTGGAGGCGCTGGAACGTCGTTATGGTGATGCGCACCTGGAACACGTATACCGTGCTCAACTGAAGGATCGCGTACAACGGCGCGAAGAGACCTTGCAGGAGTGGGCTCTGGAGGTTGAGAAGATGGTACGCAAGGCCTACCAGTCCGCACCACAGCAGGTCGATACAGTTCTGGTGCAGGAGTTCATTAGTGGTATTCGTGACCCAGAGGTGAAATCCGCAGTGGCCCTTGGGCACCACCAGACCCTGAAAAACGCCCTGGCACATGCTCTGGAGGTCGAAGCCGTACGTAAGGACCATCGCTCTGTACGCATCAGGGAAATGAAAGAAACAACTACACCGACGTACTACAATAGAGGTGCTCCCAGGTGCTACAATTGCCACGAGAGGGGGCATTTAAGTCGTAACTGCCCCAAATTGAACAGGCCTCCAGAAGCACGGATAGAGCGTAATATGGACCAGCAACAGGGAAACGAGTAAGCGCCAGGACCGAGGGGCAGGTGCTGGCCGGTTTTTATAAGGCCCCGAAAGTTTCGATTATATCGATCTCGCAAGCCAAGGATGGAAACAGTCTGATCATCAAGGGAGAAATTAATGGAATAATCTGCACGCTGACACTGGATACTGGAGCTTCGCGAACTGTGATCAACTCCCGACTTGCTAAACGGCTATTTCGAAACTTCAGGAATTTTAAGACGATTAAACTAGTGACGGCAACCGGCCAGCACATACCCGTACGAGGAGAGCAGCTGGTTGAATTAAAGTTAGGTGAAAAAGTTTACAAACATGAAGTCGTAGTGGCTGACATCGTAGATGATTGCATTTTGGGACTGGATTTCTTGCGAGAACATTATTGTGAAATTGACTTGAACCAAGGAGTATTGAGATGTGGTTCTGAAGAAATCTTCATGGAAGGTGCCACTACAGGAAATGTCTACTGTACAAGAAGGATCAATCTACCACCGAGATCGGAAACCATCGTACCAGTGAAATTACCTCGGGGTATTGGAAATCACAGCCGATGCGTTCTCCTGGAACCAATCGATTACGAGAACCCTTGGATGATGGCACGGACTCTGGTGATGAACAGCAGTACCGCAGCAGTACGTGTGTTGAATCCAACTGACAAGGAACAGACAATCAAAGGAGGAACTTTGATGGGCACTTGCGACAATGTGGACTGGATGCGTAAATGTCAAGAAAAGCCAACTGATAACAGATGTCGACCAAATTTCGACGTATCAGTCCTTCTAGAAGGTTGTCGCAAAGACCTTTCTCACAAAGATCTGGAGATGGCTAAAAAGATGTTACTGCGCTTCGCTGATGTCTTTGCTTCGAGTGAAGGTGTTATCGGAAGAACTGGCTTAGTGAAACACACGATAAATACGGGGGTTGAACCACCGATACGTCAACGTCCAAGAAGAATACCAGTCGCCCGAGAGAAGGAGGTGGAGACCATGATAGAGGATATGATGAAAAATGGGGTCATAGAACCATCGTCTAGCCCATGGTGTTCTCCTGTGGTTCTGGTGAAGAAGAAAGACGGCAGTATGCGGTTTTGTGTGGACTATCGACGACTTAATGATGTGACAAAGAAGGACAGTTATCCTCTCCCCAGGATTGATGACACGTTGGACACATTATCGGGAATGAAGTGGTTTTCGACCTTGGACTTGAAGAGTGGATACTGGCAAGTGGAAATAGATCCCAAGGATAAGGAAAAGACTGCTTTCTCCACGGGGAAAGGCCTGTGGCAGTTCAAGGTTATGCCATTTGGATTATGCAACGCACCAGCCACTTTTGAAAGATTAATGGAACTAGTCCTCACGGGACTAATTGGAGATGCTTGCCTGGTATATTTGGATGACATCATAATTGTCGGGAAGACTTTCGAAAACCATCTGGAAAATTTGGAACGAGTTCTAACTAAAATTCGGGCAGCAAACCTTCAGCTGAATCCGAAAAAGTGTTCATTCTTCAAACAACAAGTAAGCTTCCTGGGTCATGTTATATCGGAAGCGGGTGTGCAGACGGATCCTGAGAAAACCATCACCATTAAGAACTGGCCGATTCCAAAGGACAAAACTGAAGTTAGAGCATTTCTGGGCCTGTGTTCTTACTACCGAAGATTCGTCAAAAGTTTTGCTGACATTGCAAAGCCACTGCACAAATTGACGGAAGAAAAACGTGTCTTCTTATGGAACGACGACTGCGATGCTGCATTTCAAGAACTAAAGAAAAGACTTTGTGAAACACCAATTCTTGGATACCCAGACACAGAAAATGATTTTATTGTAGACACGGACGCGAGCAATACTGGAATCGGTGGCGTTCTGTCTCAACGGAAAGGAGACCAAGAAGTAGTAATTGCTTACTTCAGTAAGTCCTTGTCAAAATCGGAGAAGAACTACTGCGTTACAAGAAAGGAGCTTCTCGCAGTAGTTAAGACCTTGCAACATTTCAGCAAATACCTACTTGGCCGGAAATTTCATCTAAGAACCGATCATGCGGCCCTAAAATGGCTACTACAATTCAAGAATCCTGAGGGTCAAGTGGCAAGGTGGATTGAGCAGTTGCAAGAGTATGACTTCACGACGGAGCATCGAAGTGGTAAATCACATGGAAATGCGGACGCCCTGTCTAGGAGGCCATGTGATGATGATTGCAAACACTGTCTGAGACATGAGTCAAAGGAAACCGTACCACTTAGGATGCTAAGGACAGACCTCAGCGACGATTGGAAGGAGACCCTGAAGGCAGCTCAGCAAGAGGACGTCGACATCAAACCAATTCTGGACTGGATGGAATCCGGAAACACTAAGCCGATTTGGAGCGACGTCGCAGGGATGAGCGTAGTGACCAAGAGTTTATGGGCGCAATGGGACAGCCTCGTGCTCCATGAAGAAGTATTGTGCCGAAGATGGGAGAACGCTCGTGGAAATCACTGCCATCTTCAAATGATTGTTCCTAAAGTGAAGGTGCCTGATGTCTTGCGACTTTACCACGAAGGATACTCAGGAGGACATCTTGGGGTAAAAAGAACCCTGTTGAAAATACGGGAGCGATTTTACTGGATCAACTGCAGGGACGACGTGGAAGATTGGGTTAAGAAATGTAGCAGTTGCGCGTCAGTGAAAGGCCCACATACTCGGAGTAGAGGAGCATTGAAGCTTTACAACGTAGGAGCGCCATGGGAACGTATAGCGCTGGATGTCGCGGGACCTTTCCCTGTCTCTGAGAGTGGCAACAAGTACTTCCTGGTTGTCATGGATTACTTCACTAAGTGGCCTGAAGTCTTCGCTATCCCAAACCAAGAAGCCACCACAATAGCCGATAAGCTGGTCCATGAAGTGTTTTGTCGTTTCGGAGTACCCCTAGAGATTCACAGCGACCAAGGTAGAAACTTCGAGTCTCAACTCTTCCAAGAGACGTGTAAAGTAATGGGTACTCACAAAACTAGGACCACATCTTACCACCCGCAGTCTGATGGCATGGTGGAGCGGTTTAATCAAACACTGGAGAGATATTTGGCTAAAGTGGTTGACAGCAAGCAACGAGATTGGGACAAACACATTCAGCCATTCTTACTGTCATATCGGAGTGCAGTTCACGAAAGCACAAATGTGACTCCAGCTTTCGCGAATTTTGGGCGAGAATTACGAGTGCCGGCGGATTTGATAACTGGTATCCCGCCGGACTCTCCACGTACCATGACAGAGTATGCGAGTGACCTTCGGAGCAAGATGAATGACATCTATGAACACATTCGGGACTCTGGCCGACAATCATCCGAGAAAATGAAAACTCGATACGACCGAAAGCTGAACAACCCCGGATTTTCTGAAGGGTCCTTGGTGTGGCTACACAATCCCGTCCGCAGCAAGGGCAAGTCACCGAAATTACAAGCTAAATGGGATGGACCGTATCGTGTGGTGACAAAGATCAACGACATCACATTCCGGATACAGAAGGGCCAGCGAGGCGGACCTAAGATCGTTCACGTGGACCGGCTGGCGAGATACCATGGAGACAATGGTGCTCGGGACGAGCACGTCTAAGGAGGGGGTAGTGTTGCGCCGCGACGATTCTCGAAGGTTCACGTTACCACCGGCCTACCTACGCGTACACATAAACAAGTTGTTTACCACATTTTAATTGCGTTCCAGAGATTTCGACCCTTCATTTTAAGCGTAACACAAAAGAACCTAATTTGCATAACAATGATTTTATTACCTTGTTTACATCAAGCGCTCACCTACCTAATTTGCATGACAAAAGATTTATGGTTCTGTTTTGATACAAGTAATACAAAAGCATTCGAGAAGTTTCTTACCGATATATAAACAGGCGCTGCTCGGGCCAGAGGACAGTTTCAATCAAGCGATCGAGGCGAACAGTCAAGCGATACTAAAGCGATAGTACGTGTGTGAAAGTTCATAGTGAAGTACTGTGAAGTAACGTGTGTGTTTAGTGTTTTACGTAGTCTCTACGTACGTGTGTGTGACATTATCGTCGAATTAAAGGCAATAAATTAAGGCATTGTGTTTTTCCTTAAAAACAGCCCCCTATCCCGTAACAATAATTTAATAATCAGTGTAGTTTGCCACGACCCTTTTGATTATTATCAATATATTAAATACCAAAAAAAAAAATAGATTAAAGGTAAAAATTAAAAAAGCGAGTGTGGCTTAGCGGTTCCAGTGTCTGCTTTTCATCCATTCGCACCCTGGCTCGAATTCGGCCCTACACCAATGACCTGAATTTTCAAGTTGAGTGTAGATTTGCACTCTCTTAACGGTGAAGGATAACATCGTGAGGAAAAAGATATGTTTGAGGACCACAATATCCAAAGACATGAATCTTCCGTGAAAGGACCTGCTCCCACCACGTATCTGCCCAAGAAAACTCCCGTAGCGAATTAATTCTGTGAGGGAGTCACGACCTTCAGTCATGAGAAAATACGACTCAAGCGATGAGAAGTAAAATTCCACAGATTACTTTAAAAATAGATGTAATGTATCAATATATACGTAATATATATTGTATAAAAGCAATCATAAAAGTGTAATATTATTTTATTGTGCCCTTTTACAACATTACGGCTGTGTAATATCTTACACATGACTTCATGTGATTGTATTTTTCGTTTATCTAATCTTGTTGTTTGACAGGGAGCTTTTGAATCATTTATGTAATAAATAACTCACAACTACTCTACGAACATGAAACTTCATGAAAATTATACATATACCTATATATATTACTTTTTTCGTCAAGAATTTCAACATCATCACATTGTCCGAAGCGATACCCGAACAAATGACACTGTAATTTCAAGAGTAATATTATATTTCCGGTGCTAAAATGGATCTGGCTCTCAAATGAGACTGCTCAGCCATAGATCTATATTGAAGGCGGTTGCTAGCCAGCTGATACCAGAGATTATCCATCACGTTGCAACGTTCATACTTACAAACAATACTAATGATTCTATGCTAATATTATATTATAATTGCCAAATGAAGTGCCTATATAACAAAGGCCTGTTTTGAAATTTAAAGGAAGCAACTGCCTCTCAACGTAATATCAAAAGTGTAGCAATGCCTCGAAACCTTGGTTAGTCACAATAATTTTTACATCACAAGAATATCAAATACTCTTAGAGGAAAACAGAATACCTTGTTGATAGCCATCACAAACTGGCAATCATTGTTCAGGACGTTAGAAACTAAACCGGTTTTAAAATGGAAGGAAATGTTAAAATTATTCCCGTTTAGGTATGTTCAAGGTGAGGTCTTTTTCAATAATTCTGAGATAAGGGCAAAATTTTCAAGTGTTGATCTTGGAACTTGAAACGTTATCTGCTCTACAAAGTCAAGTGGGGAAGTGGCTATAGGTTTTACTAACTGTGCACTTTAAAATAAATTTATATATATTATATATATTAATTTAAAATAAATAAATTGTTTTGATGTGTATGATATAGGGAAATTTTATAAACTCGATATTTTGTTTTAAGTCGAATTTCTATATTATTAGTTTTAATTCATGTAAACCAGTCTTTGGGCTGTTGCCATTACAGCATAAGGTAAATATTTCAGATACGCAATGAAATTTGTTCACTTACATCATCGTTTTGTTTATTTTATTTTTATCGTTAGTAAATATATTTTTATTTTCATCTAACATGTATCGCTGAAAATGTTTATATAAGTACTTATGCATCAAAAATATTTGAATAATATTAATAAAATGTGCTTATTGATAAAAAATAAGAAGCCGAAGAAGAATCATCATACGTTATATTTATGGTCTATGTTCTTGACACTCTTAATATTAGTTACTAGCTGTGCCTGCGACTTCGTCCTCGTGGAATAGTTATTTTGGGCATAATATTTATTTTTGCAAACAACCTCTCCAGCTTTATAAATTATAGCTGTTACCCACGACTTGAACCGTTTTCGCAGCGCACGCAACGAAAGCCCTCAAAGATGAATAATTTTCCCCGTTTTTCCCACATTTTCTATTGTTTCTTCGCTCCTATTAGTTGCAGCGTGATGTTACATAGCCTTAAGCCTTCCTCGATAAATGGTCTATTCAACACAAAAATAATTTTTCAATTCGCACCAGTAGTTCCTGAGATTAGCGCGTTCAAACAAACAAACATACAAACAAACAAACAAACTCTTCAGCTTTATAATATTAGTATAGATTAATGAGATACGCATAATACGAGTATACTCGTACATGCTACGTTAAAAACAAAAGTATACTCGAGGATTTTTAAAGCCAACATCATTATACAACATTTCTTTTACCTACCACTTTTGGAAATAAAATAAAGAAATGTTTTTCTTATTATATTCCATAGGTACATGTCGTCGAAGGGCGATGAACTTTTAATTGAACCGCTGAAATTAACGCGATATTCTAAAACTGGAAGAACGAAAATTTTGTATGTAAGGACTTTACACCTGATATATGTCGATTGTTAAATCTTTTGTTAACTCCTTTAACGAATAACATTCCTGTTTACATTAATTAGCTAGACGCGATTAATAATTTTGATGCACAACAATCACTATCTGATTGACATTGGTAAGCAGTGCGGCAATGCAACGATTCAATCACCAGCAGAGTGCGTGCCATTGCCTATATCACGTAGTAGTGTCATCGTACACCAGAAGATAGGACGCCTTTTTATCAAGCCGAATGACTTATTAATTAATAGTCAACTAGTATAGTGGACAATTATTCCAGTGGACTTCCAGAGCGAGCGGAACGAAATGGTCAGTAACAAACTATACATTGTGAATGATCTATAAATGTTCATGCAAACATGTTTTTCTGGAACGCTAAAATTGCCTGATAGAACCCTTAAAGATATTCTCATGCCCTTTCTAATTTTAAACTTACGTTGTACATGTAATGCTTGTTAAAATCTAACGTCTCTACAATTTGTACAACCAACTGCAAGCTTCTTAGCGTTGGAATGATACAACGGTTACATATTAGACGCATGCGTTTTTAGCGGCGTTCATTGCATAGATTTGTCATTTGTTTTTTAATTAATCAATGTAGGTATACTACAAAATACTAGTCAAAGTAAATGCATATGTATGCATTAGCCCTCATAATGCCTAGCCCTTCATTATCAAAATAGTATTTATCACAATCATAACAACATGCGTAAAATGTTATTCTATCTACATTTACTATTATGTACAGAAATAGAAAGTGTTATTTTAAGCATTTGCATATGTGAAACAGCTACAACTGCTAGTCAAAAGTATCAGGGTTCCTATGTAAACTTTTTGTTAGTATTTCAAAAACAGTTACATTAGTGATTAGAAACGTTGCAAAGTCCTCGCACAGAGGTTACTCGCTCCTTGAGTAAAGTTTACTGGTTTCTTAAATCTTTGTTATCGCCATTCATACCCCTTTGTAGTGTTGTTGTTCGACCAATTATTGGCCAGCCTTGTGTAAATTCACCTTGATTGGTGATCATGACTTTGTTGTCGCATGGTGCCCGTCGTGACCATATCTTTTTAGCAATAGATCAAGAGTTCTAATGTCCATGATAATATCAACTATCTAGTGATAAACAGTGGTTGTGGATACAAACAATTCTCCATTGCTCTCGACTATCACATTGCCTGAAAGAAATTAGCGCCATGCTGTTATCGTTACATTTTTATTGCCTTTTTCGCGGTTAACTATGTAAATACAGTCGTCACGAATGTCTCATGACTCGATAAAACAAAAGGTTTTCGGGCGGTACCTACTCTCGTAAACTGTTTTATCATAATCATTTATTGCTTTTTGTTAGTAGGTATGCACTGCCTGAAATATCTCGATTGTTAACGTTATTTTGCATTTTGGCATTCTAAACATACGTTTCAAAAGAAATTGTTTCAATTTAAAATATACGGTGGCTATTTTTAGTTGCATTTTTTATTACTTTGTTGTAATGGCTTTGTTTTTCATGAAATGAAGAAAAATACCAACAATCGTGTTTCAGAATGAATCATTGACCAAAATAGTGATCCGCATTTTTTTATATATTCTCAAATCTATCTACTTAGCTATGCTCGTGACTTTTCTTACTTATACAATTGCAATGATATGAATTTCAAACTCTTTTAGCATATTGCTAACTCTCGCTAACTAGACTCTTATGTTGAATATTGTAAAGATTATCGACATGTTGAAATCATTTTGTTTATTTTATAACTCAAAAGCAATTGCAAGTCATTTGATTTCAGGTATACCTACCTACAGAGAATAAAGGCTTTATTATTATTATACCTACCTACAATCTGATAATTCTTGACACTTTTAATTTCGTTTGGTAAATCATATATTACACAAAGAGGTTTCAAACAGTCACAAGTTCTACCTTAAATTAAAAAAAATAGTGCAGGAAACACTGTAACAGTACATTATTATTCTTCTAGATACATTAATATACAATAATAATGTGTGTTAATGATGATTAAAATCCAAATGACATTGAAAGTACGCATACATTGCACCAAAGTCCATCAGAGGCCGTTGTCCTTTACCTTTGAATGAAGATCTCACAACAAATAATACGTCACGCTGATTGGGTGAGCCATCGTTTAATTGATTCGACGTGATAAGCGCGTCTGGATGCGTTCCTACTCGTAATCATTATTGGGAGCTCGTGCTCTTGTTCCTCGCAGTCATGTGACTGTAATGAGACCACTTAAGCAAATAAATACCTAGCGAGTGACCACTACCGACATTAACTACTGTCAATATTCGGACGATTTGTACCACAATTGCCACTTATGGTCTGGAATTATCGCTATTACCTATGCACTCGAATCTAGTGCGTTGTAAACAATTGCGGAGTTGATTTAATTTGCCATTGTTTTAGCGGGAGAGTGAGAATTTAATTTTATGTACAAGCTTCGTGATTTTCTAGTGAACTATGAGTTATTTTGTCAAGTGCTAAACCCGCACTATGGTTATATACTAGTGAACTAGTAGTTCCCTGCATTTGCACTCCAATTAGCGCTTTAGCTCCTCATCCTTTAAAAAGTTCCTACGGCAGTCATTTAGCCATGTTAGAAGCCCTTACGGTGGTTTAAAAACTTGAGAGTTCTCATACAAACTTACTTATTTGAAAATGTTAACGAGTACGAGATGTTGACGATAAAACTGCCCTAATATGAATTAGGGCAGGTACATTCGTGTATCAGTATGAAAATTTTAGTAAAGATGTTGTACTATGGAACTCTTCTGAAATCATGTCATAAATTAGTTACAAAAAAATATTTACACAACCTCTGAATTACTGCCTATATTGAAAATGTTTGTAAGACACTCTAACGACTCTAAAAAAACATTATATCATACGTCACGTATGCGTACGTGGTGACAAAATAAGGAATACCTCCTTATACTCTAAGTATTGGTCATTTGACCCATTAGTAGGTTTAGGTGTGATTCAAAGTAATTGTTCAAAAACTTGATTCATTTTATACATATCATACCTAAACAAGGCATAACAATCGTTGAAGTATCAAGTAATACGTCAAAGTGTTTTCCACGCGTCCTCGGGAGCGTCATATTAAGCTGCCGTTTGTTAGAACATACATGTTAAGTTAATGGTTAAAGCCTTCAATGCCTTCATCGTGAACCGCGGTGATAACAGATTTAGTATCCAACGAAGGCAGTGATACGCCGGACGCCTGACAAACTTTTCAGACTAAGTGAAAAGTTGACGAAGTTTTGTGCGGAAAAGTTTTTGAAAGCTCAAAGAAAGTTTTTTTTTAACTTAATTTGATATTTGTGAATTTCTTTTCAAATGTTTTGATTTTGCTAAATATAATAAAATTAAATGAAATTTAGCTCAGTGCAATAACTTTTTGAAGAGTGGGTCAACCAACAATAGACTTATAAATCATTTTTTAATTTAAAGGTAATTGAAATGTCTAGTTTTTTTTTATAATTACTTACAACATTACTAGTATTAATTATAAAATTTAAAATGTTTTTAAATTAATTAAATGCAAATATGAGTTTACTTGACCGAGAAGACCTTTCAGAATATTTTATTTCTATTATAATTTATTCGTTCCTACCTAGATTTTTTTTTAATAATAATCGTCAAATGTATTATGTTACTAATAATTATTGAAATTAAAACCTTTCTGATAATATATATGAAAATTTTCAACCAGATATTCACATAATAGAGACAAATGATGGAAGAACTTACAGACCCACTTACTTCATACGAGTCTCTAAATTAAAGATAAGAAGCAGTAAAACTTAATTTTCTTATTCCTAGGTTCGAAAAACGAGCGTCCGAATGACGGCTATCAAGGAGTATCCTTTCGACCTGAGTGATCTCAAGAACGTTCCCCCGGAAGCCCCCGAGGCCCGGCCGGCGCCCGCGCAGGGCATCTCAGTCCCCAAGGGCAGACACTCAGTACCTTCCAGAACTCCCTCGTCAGCATCAGCTACCGACGGCAAGAGGAAAGTGTCCATCATGGCGGACGAATCCAGCAAGGATCGGGAGAATTTACCTTCTGAAAGGTCAGTTTGTTTTCTATTTGATTATCTTAGTTTGTAGTTGTTGGAAGAAGTGTGTTAAGATTTTTCATCTTCTTTGATGATCGGTAAGCAATGATTTCAAATGAAAAATTACAAGGAATATTTTGTATATCAATCAGTTTTCCACGATGGTTTTCTTATGTTTCCATGGCTGTGATGTGATTGACTTAGAACAATAAATGGATTGGTCTAAGCACACCGTAAGGGTAAGGGTCACACCCTATTTAAAAAAAAACTATCACAATTTGCCCATATTTAATTCGATGTTTATCCTCTGAAAATGGTGGTCGAATTTTGTTCTGTTACGCACATATTAATTACAACAATAACTGTCTATAATTGTACCACAGCTACGGTGGCATTTTTATTCATAACTTTATTCCTCTAATTGATTTTTATTGTTATTGTTTGGTTGCAAGGAGATTGTGACAACATCCTAGATTTTATAAATTATTAATTCCAAGCTGACACAAATTGAAAATATGATTCTGATTCATGAAATAGGAACCAGGAAAAGAGTGCATAATCTAATAACCTTGTTACAAACATTATTTTCCGTAAATACATAGTCTAAGTAAATTACTACAACGTAAAAAATAGCTACTACCTATGAATCGTATAGTAAGTACCTACCTACTTACTGTAAAACTGTTATGTGTTATATAAACTCTCATAAAAAGGTAAATAGTTGCATATAATACAATATAACCTTCAATTTTTTGTTCATTTTGTCATTTATTGAATACTACTTTCAAATAACAACAGCAATTTTACACAAAAAAAAACAATTTCTTGGCATAACGTCTGATATCACACCTAATATGACTAGTATATCTCCGAGGCTTCATTAACTTTATTTCGGAATAAAACTGACATATTCACTATCAAATGAAAAAATCACTATGATCCTTTGCTCCATGAAAGATGAAGAAATTGTTAAATTACTTGTTGGTCTAATTTTATTCGATATATTTAGTAAAATAAGTTAGTTATATATGTAATTTTTAACTGGTAAATAATACATAAATAGTTGCTTAGCAACAAATAACAGTATGGTCGTGACCATCTATCAAACTTTTTTGTTTCGGGTGTTACCTAGGTCATCGCACCGTGCGCGAGCGCACGCGTTGATGTCTTTTACAAGACCAAAATTGCTTAATGAAAGTAATAAGAGAAAACTCGTTAGTATTTATTATATTATTTATCACAATCATAATTCTAGTTGAAAACGTATTTTTAATAAAATTGTAGATTTAACTATCTGATTTAGTTTTACGCCAATGAATCAATGAATCAAATCAAGAAATCAGATCAAGAAGTACTTTTTTATATTGTATTTAGTTTTCGTTGTATAATTTTTCCTATAGATCCAAAATTACTAAAGATTAAAAAGTTAAATATAGGTAGATTTCAATTATAGCGCCTGATATGATAATATTTTGATACACATCTACCGAAGCTTTGATAAGTAAGTAAATTTAATAACAGAAAAAAATAGTAAGTTTTCAAGGAAATATTATACATAAATAACGGTTCCTGTAAATAATAAAAGTTTCAATATGCATAGTTTTTATGTTAATTTAATATCAAACTGCAACTGCAAAATTAATCGTTGCAGCGTATTGTTAAGACGTTTGTGAAAGGGTCAACAAACAAACATAATTAAAAAAATACGATTAATGATATCATATAAAACAACTCATCAAGTACGGACTACAGTTTATATGTAAAAACAACATGTTTAATAATGAGTACTTACATTTAATCATGTGATATACGCGCTTCATAATCATGTTACTAACATTTGCATGTAGAATGCTATAGCACCTGGATAAAATAATATAGCAATTCACCTTCTTGTTAGTTTCTTCGGCTAGCATTATATTAATGTAAGTTAAATCAAATTCTAAACAAAATTGCCAGTATTTAAACAACTATGTGGTTTATTGTTTCACTTCTTGAGATTTCAGGGTTATTTTTCTCTCAAAAACACGTTACTGTAATGCGTTCATAGTAAATTAAAAAATTTAAAATTGAAAATTTCAATTTTAATTTAAAAAAGATATTGTGGTCTACATTTAATGTAGATCACAATATCTTTAAAAATAAACTCAAAATGTTATTTTATTTCCATCAAACGACTAAATATTGACCTTTTTTCATTTCAATTTATTCAACTGTAAAAAAAGATCTTAAGCAAGTAGTAGATCCAATACTAGATGATTATTGTACAACTAAATTAAATACAAACAAATACAGCGAATTTGCGTACCAGCAGCATCAAATGTCTAGAAATAGACAATACTTTAAGTCATACATATTTTAAGTCCCATATCATGCATTTTGTATCACCGGAACGCCAACATTAATTTGAACCAGCTGCAAATAAGTTTTTATACTCCTGAGGTCTACGTTCGAAGAACTACTTGACAGATGTACTCGTAGCTGCTAAGTCACATGTGATCTGCGGTTTGTCTCTATACATATCTTAACAACTTAGGAACCGTTTGGCACCTTTCACTTGCGAGATGAATCATTCACTCCTAGGTACATACATGTTAGTCTAAAGTACTTATACATGACTTCATCTCATCACGTGACTGCGTGAAAGGTACCACCACCAATCAAACTAGACCCGTTTCAAAGAACAAATACAACCAATAACAGTTCATGCTCACTGGTCAATAGAAACACAAGTAACCACATCCGAACATTGAGATTGATTGTGTGTGTGTGTCAGTCACGTGCTTTTGCTTTAGTTATTGTTATTGTAATAGATGACTCGATACTTTATCGATTAGCAACATAATAAAATATTCAATTACAGTTCTAAGTGTCGATTAGTATGAGTTAGTAGTTATGATAAGGTGATCGAAGTATTGTTTTATTTGCAGAACTCGTGATCTATTTAACTGCCCACTGCATCACATGGCGTTGGTTTTTTCATGTATACCGAACTTGCATAAGTAATATAATTGTTTTAATAACAATAAACACAGGACAATAAATATAATAAATAAATAAATATTCCGGGACACTAGACACAGCGCCATCTAGCCCCACACTAAGCAAACGCTTGTGTCGTGGGGACTAGATAACGGATATAATACTTAAAATACTTTTCTTTTGTAAATACATACTTATTATACATACAAACGACCAGACTCAACACAAGTAATTGTATTTTTTTAAAATGCATAAGTATTTGTGCGGGAATCGACCCCGCAACCCTTAGATTAGAAGGCAGAGGCCCTACCAACTAAGCTAACAGGCCAGTCAAATAATACAAAATAATATACATGTAGCATATATTTATAGATAGTTATAAACCCAATTTTCTTCTTCAATCTTTTCTGGGACCATCAATATTGTTTGCTAACCATCGGGCAGATAATTTTTCAAATAAAATTCATAAAAATTCCTAAACTTTGTAGTGTACTTGAGACTCTTAACCCTAACATACAAATAACTATCTTTATGTTTAGCCACTGAAGGCGTTAGATATAATTTAGACATCTCATATTTCTTATTGTCAGATTAATTTAACTACCTAGCTTACAAAGTCATCGTTCCAAGAAGTCGGTTGACAAATGATATGCAGATAGATGCCTACCTATGTATGTTAGACAATAGGATAGTTCCTGGAAATTATATATCACTTATGACAAAGTATCTTCATTATATTACAGTCACATGACCAATTTTAGGAATTAAGTTCGATAAAATGAGCTTTTTATTTCAAAAAAGCTTGTTAATTAAATTACTTGTTGCTGGTATACAATTTTAGAAATAAGCAAACAAGCCAGCCACTTTTTAAGTTAAGTACTTAAGTACCCAACCGTAAAAGTTTTCGCAAAAATATCCATCAAATGTAAAAAGGAACAATATAGCCGGTTATTAGAAACGTTAACGCATTTAAATTTATCTAAGAAAATGATAATTATATCTCTTGATCTAGCCCATATTGCGTACAAAAATATTTTTCTTATTTTCCTCACATCTCAAGAATCGAAACTACACGAATTGTGTTATTGTTATACCAATACAAGCATTCAACAAAGAAAGGCCAATGTTATGAATTCATGAATCAGATCTAGACGTGATAACAAAACTCGTGCCAGATGTACCTATTCACTTATGAAAATATTACATTACAACACCTATAACAAATTATTAATACATACGGAATTTTTCAGCAAATATTTACTTACATTTTACCTAAAGCATTGCATTCTGCTCGATTTAATACCTATTTACATTGTATTTTGTCGCATTCAACCAAACCATAACTAAAACGTTTATCTGGCGAGCGACAAACGCGCATAAACACAAGCTAATAAATGTATGAAAAGTGTTTTCACGTGTTGTTACTGTTTACGAAGAAAACTACAGGCCGAGAACAGTTTAATCACTGGACAAAGGCAACGCGGGCGATGTTAATCTAAACAATCGGTTCTCGTTATTGTCGACACAGTGGCCTATCGTTTACAGACGACACATAAAACCACATGGGACGTATCAGCGGTTTGTTTTCAATCGGCTCCACATACTGGGTGGATGCGTGCGGCGCGGGGTGGGGTGCGGTTGTTATGCGAACGCCAGCCCGAGATGTTGAAACGCGAATTAATAAACACGCCGCTGTCGCGCTTCCACCGCGGCCCATTCAGTCGACCGTCACCGACCAGCCAGTAGCCCCGGGCGATGGTTAAGCCTTTCTATGGCAGAGAACCTACTGTCGTGCTTTGAAATAAAATTCGTATTTCGGCCAATGACTGGCCCGCCGGCCGGCGAAACCGAACGTACCTCGGCAGTCACGTGCCCGGGGTGAGGCGAGGCGGGCGACTCACTCGCAGCCAAACCTTCTCTTATAAGATGCACATTCGCCGCGGCATAGGTGTGGAGCTCGCTCACCCGAGCGGCATGCGACCGCGACTGCTCCTCGCCCGCTAGTTGCCGACCAGCTCGCTGGCTGCCATGTAGGATGTCTCACAGCAGCCTCAGCAACTGTCACTACGACAGCTACTTGCCCTCGGACTCCTCGCTCGAGACAGACGCGCTCAACAGGCACTACTGGTGAGTTGCACTTTACCATTGTTTTGCGCTATTTCGACAGATATTTCGCTATTTTATGAGTGAAAATGTATTCGAAATTTGCATCCACATATGGTTTTAAAAAATATATTTTGAACGTAGTTAATAGATAGGTATATGAAACTAAAGTTTGTTTAATTCAATTTGTATTTGATTCAGGGTTAGAATCCGTTCAGTGAATAAAAGTGAGATCGTTACCTCGTTATTAACAATACATAAATAAGGACCAAACTATGCAGCAGAGCTAAGCATTCAGTTAGTATCAAATAGTTAATTATGTACAATTTTCCTTGCTCTGCATTGTACTGCAAGCATTATTTATTCGCCGAAGCACAATGAGCCAGGCGGGGGTATTATTCGCGGAATCCGTATTGTTTCTGGCGCTATTAGTGCTACAGTTTTGATTCCCACGTGTAGAAATGTTTCTGTTTATTGTTTTTGATAAGCAAGTAGGAAGTTGGTTACGGATTAAAGCCAACATTAAAAAAGTAAGAATATATATTTGAACTGGAATACCAACATACAGTATGTAATGTGTAGGATTTTGATAACCTTTTCGTAGGTTAAGTTTCAATGTCTATTTAGGTTTTAGTAACCACGTGTAGGTACTAGATGTGGATGAGTAGTGTATGCATATTTATATATTCACTCTTGGTAACTGATAGCGTACACCAACCTTTCCAGTTGCAGTTAAGACCCTATGTTTTAGTTCAATATTCATCAATTGCATAGTGTATTTATTCTCAAATTCTTATCCATCTATCTGTCTAACGCGAGATAAGTCTCGCGTTCGAGATTCAAATCTCGATTCTCAGTAATATCATCACCCTTCCCTTCATAATTCCCTTCAAATGAAAACGCAGCCTCCAACCTACTGCTTATCAACGAAAAACTGTCAACATTTTCCATCCCCATTTGGCCCCTGACCAAGACCTACCTTTACAGTATTTAATACAGTTACAGTTAATATTTCACCGTGACATTGTGCTTACACAAGGCAAGCCGCGGTAGCTCGGCGCGTAACATTGGCTTATCGCCTAGTTTTGGTATTATTCCTTTTTTCTCGATACTACAGAATAAGTAATAGTAAAATTGTCACAGAATATTTATGAGCAGATACTGCGTTACAATACGTGTACGTTTACATTTGTTAAAATGAAAATAAAATTGTTAACATTTGTCATATGTGTATAAATATACACTTTTCTGGATTTTTAGTTTATTGAAACTGTGTTGAAACTATGTTAGATAAAGAAGTTCGATAGTTTATCTGTAACTGTGTCTGTAAATCGATAACTAACTGACTGTAAAAAATTCTAAATCCAAAGTCCTTCATCCAATTATGGATTTAGGATTTGTCACACTAATAAAAAATTATATTTTTTGCGCTTTTAGAATTCTATAGTAACATGCTTCTCATACATATGAGCAGTAATGCCTATCATAACTTGAACTTTTTACAATTTAAAAACATACCTACTACTTACATTATTGACTGTACATACACCCACTGTGATGTTGAATAAATAATTTATAAATAATAATAAAAAATATAGTAATTCTAATTGAATTACAATACAAACTTTTCCATATATTTTTTTAATTATTAAAATAGCTTCCACGTAATCCTCAAATACATTTTTTTTCGTGGAGGAAATGCATTTACGCATCCCCGCACTCTCCCCGGGGGGGGCAGCGGGGTATGTCAGGCTCGGAGCTAATGGGACTCCACTACCGACTAAAACCTACCACGATGTCCCTTCACCTCGGTAAGGACGGGTTTCGCGGGCAAGCGAGCAATACTCCTCCGCAATAATCTTCAAATACCTACCTAGACATACACATATTTATGCACATAAATAAATATTCCGGGACATTGTACACAGCTCCATCTATCCCCATACTACGCAAACGCTTGTATCGTGAGTACTAAATAACGGGTATAATCCTTATACTTACACTTTTCTTTTGTAAATACATACATACATGACAAGCATCATCGCTGAATGTAAAACGCCGAATCGGGATTAGCAATGTGATGAGACAATCGACTCAGTGACCGAAACAGATCTATTGTGTAAGGAAGCTGCGTCATGCCCTTCCCATTAAACGGAATATGTTTATGGGACAAACACTAAACGCATGCCAAAATTCGTACAAAGCCGGTGAATATCACATTTTTTATATAACCTATTAAATGTGGCTTTAAATAGTATATCAAAACAAACATGTCTTTTCCACCGACCTTGAAATTTTCGTTTTTTTTAATAGAATCTAGCTGTAAGATAACATTTTTGCACAACAACATAATAATAAAGTTTCAAAATGTAAATGATGCAAGAAATCCTCCGTCTAATTTCATAGAGGTAACATTTTTGCATGATAAATTCATATATTATGTACACTAGGTAGGATCGTCACGCCGGCCTAAATTCCTCTATATATATATATATAGAGGAATTTAGGCCGGCGTGACGATGACTTGAGTACACATATATATATATATATATATATATATATATATATATGTGTACTCAAGTCCCCTACCCCTTAAAACGCAGTTTTTCTTAAACCATACAAACCTACAAGTATAAAAATAAAAACACACACACACACACACACACACACATACATTATATATATACATCCATTCAGTCAGACACTCCCACACACACTCAGACCCAAATATATGAATATGCATATAATATCTATTTACAATTTGCCCTTCTCCACTAAACACTTGCAACATCTTAGGTAATGCACCCCACGAAGAGAACTAGCTCTCGCAAACTCAGGGTATCCTACTGCGAGAACTAGGGAACCTATAAATTAATACGATCGTGGCATTTCAAGCCTAAACCCTCAATCTGTATTATATAGCCATAAAGTACTACATTATGTTAGATCATTGTGTAGATAACTGTAATTATAAGATTTAACACATTCCCTTAAACTACTCTAATTATAAGTTAATATTAACCTAAACATTGTAAATGCTACCATGGTACCAAATAAACATCTTTTTATCTTTTTTTTTTATCTACCTAGGAAATACTAGTGAGGTACCTACACCTCTTTGTAAATATGTAATTATACAATTTTATTTTCCAGAAACGCTCTTAATTTTTTTCGCATATCTCAAAACGAAAATAGTCAATATAATGCAGGAAAAATATCAGTATCACATATGTTAATTTCAAACTGAGTATCATTTTTAGATAACTTTGCACTGGACCCAATGCAAATTGTAGCATCACGCTTTTTTCCTGCAGTAATAATAATATATAAGTACATATAAAAAAGCTGAATAGAGTCGAAAATTTGCACATAGAAGATATTATAAAAAAAATGTTTGGGTATACTTTAAATCCATGACAGAACACGTTTCAGCAGGTTTTAGAAGTTTATCTGTTTACGCTTATAACGCAAAACGGCTGAACGGATCATCATGATTTTTGGTATGTAGGTAGTATAAGAGTTTAGAAGTGTCTTAGGCTTCTTTTTAACTCAAAATAATGCGAGCGAAGCCGTGGGCGTCCACTAGCTCTAAAGAAAGCTTTTATAAATGTAGTCATGATAAGTACTTTATCCAAGTGTCAACAAAAGTAAACAAATGTTAAATTTTTTCCCTACATTTTTTGCTAAGTTTAATTATATAAATATCATTTATACGGCCTCTTGATAAACCTATTTCATTATTGATGACATTAATTTATAGTAGTTTTTTTTTACAAATTAAACATTTTATTAATGCCAGAAAAAAGTATGTAATAATTAAAATAATTATGTATATACTTACGGAACCCAAAAAAGCTTGAATAATTTAAAAGGATAACACATAGATTTAAATAGTAGGGAATAAAAAATAAAAATCAATCACCTACAATAATTTAATATACATACTATTAAGGCACACCACTAATTACTTGAAAAATATCATAAACAGTTACTTATATGTTGTAATATTATATACTTAGATATGTACACTTTATAAGCTTTTCATCTCCCTCCTTCATAATGAAATGTAATTAAATCTCACAGGCATACATTGACCTAGGTTGTAGCGTAATTTTCCGCTAATAGAGCCTTAGACTTGCCTTTGACAGACTCTTACCTTGCAATAGGCCGGTTAACCGATTCAATTAATACCTACTGCTATTATAAGTAACTCAACTAGAGAAAACTTATTGTACCTGCGTGTTTATTAAATAATAGTTGTATAAAATATATATTATACATATACGTATTTGGCATATTATGTTTCGTGTGAGCTATTTATTCGGCATGTGTTGTAATTAAGTTGAAAAGAACTATAGTTTATCATCTGCGTCAAATATTGTCTATCGTAGTGTAATCACTTTTATACAGTTAGGTTTGAGTTAAAATTTAGTTAAAAATTATGTCTTGGTGAATGCTATGTCATGTTATGTTAATCGTGTACGAACTCGAACCCAGTACATAGTAGATAAACCAAGTACATCACTGATGTCTGCCGTCTGTCGTTAAATGCTACCACATCTCCTACTGAAATGAATATGGGTTGAGATGACGTCACGCGTCTCGCCGGCGACGTGCCTGCCTCTCAGCCAAGAGGGAGCAAAAACCCAAGCATGTCTCATAACTATGTATGGAATAAATACCGTCTAACCTTACTACGGTCACATGATTCCAACTCAATAGAAATCCATTACCTATCTACGACTCTGAGGTCGCAAACAGCCCGTCTCAATGAAAAATAATATCTCCGTCCGAACAAAGCCTTTACAAATAACCAGCTCGCAGAAAAACGTGTTTCATGCAAAAATACTGCAATAATGGAGTTTATTTTAAAACTGGATGGTCTTGATTATAGAATAACGTTAACCGCGGCCGATGGTTGTATTTAAATTGAAAGTTTTATGTTCATTATGCAAACTGTATTTGTTTAATTTGCATTTTTTATCTATTTTCCTGGTGCTAGTAACAATAGTGTTAGTTTGGGTAGGTAATCAAATTTTGGTTTTTGTATAAGTTGTGCAAAAGTGAAATTTTACGATAGCTTCGAGTTTATATTTAAACAATGATAAGCCTAACCTAGGTTTATCATCATCATCATCATCTTCAGTTCTTCAATACTGGATATTGTTGTTGCAGGAATGGGCGCATATCAGGGCAGGCGGAGGGCCCCTCCCGCCGCAAGAGCAACCTCCACAATGCCATGGCGTCGGAAATGGACACTTCTTGGGGTACTTAAATGCATTTAATAGATTGATACATAAAAACAAGGGAGGAAAAACTTAACATACTACTTCTAAATACAACATAAAAAAGGGGGGGCACTCATAAAATCTTTAGAAAAGCCTATAAAATTATAATAAGTATTATTTATTGATATGCATCTATGTAAAAAAATCTTTAATGAAAATTACGAGTATAATGCATCTATGTAATTATACTCGTAATTTTCATTAAAGATTTTTTATTCGGAAAGGGTTTGTATTTGATGAATTCGCCTGATGGTAAGCAATCGTTACGGTCTAGGGACACGTCCACCGGGTACAACGGGAAGGAACGGGATAGAAACTAGAAAAAGAATGGATGACATGGAAATTATCAGGATTGTTAGGAATAGGAAGGATAAGGTATAATCATTGTTTTGTTTTTTATTTTACTTTTTGACACAAGTTATAGGTTACATTTGTTTATACGTAAATCTGGGGGCACGGCATGCGGCAGTGCCCCCGCCAAGTCGAGCGCGAAGCAAACTGCCGTACCATCCTTTCCTCGAACCGTTTCGCCGCATTTTCAGCCCCCTATTTGAGAACCTCTGGATAGGATCAAAACGCTAAAATTTTCGTCATCTAGAAATTCGTAATAACACACTTGAAATCCAGAATTTCAAGTTGGTAGATCAATTAGTTCCGAAGTTATGCTAATGCAAAGTTTCGCATTTTCGACACTGACTCACTCACTGATCATTAAAATAGAACTAGTATTTCCCATAGACCTAGAGAGCTGAAATTTGGTACAGAGGTAGATTTTAGCGCCTACATAAAGGAAAAACTATCAAAACAAGATTTATGGAAGATCTGGACTACCTGGTTACCCTGATGAGAAAACGTAAGAGTACAGCCAAATTAGCGTTTTTACGAGAAATATGACAACGCAGTACATGCGACGTCAAAATGAGCGGGATGCGAGGCCGAAGGCCGAGTATCACCATCACTTTGGCCATCAGACCTTGGAGTACCATAAGGGATCTCGAAAACTATAAGAGCTATCTCTTATCTCGGGTTGGTGCTTGAACTAAATATGATGAGAACTGGTAGTATGTATCGGATCTTACAAAATCATCATCATCCTCAGCCAACTTTCTACTGCATTCAATTTTCTATATATATATATATATATATATATATAACTGTATTCTACTCAATAAATAAAAATATTAAAAATATATACCTATACCTATATATATATTAGTCCACGTCCTGTTAAAAAGAAGTGAAATCCCACCAAAAACATTCTGTAAAAAATTTGCCAAGTCTCGATAGAGCTGCTTGTTTATCTCTAAAAAGTAATGAAATCTCTAGAATTAGTTAAGCCAAATCTAAGGTTCCTTACTGCGATTTATTTATTATTATAGTTAATTTTATGTGACTTGGCCGTTGACTTGTAAGTAGTAGATTATGATTAATTAAAGTTTAAGGGAAACATAGAAACAATAACCAGAGTTCTAACGAAAAATTAAGATAGATTAGAATCAGAAAAAATAGTTAAGTGGACTCTACATAATAGGCAAAAACTTTAGAAGATTTGAATAAATCTGGAAATAAATTAGTAAATAAACTTGTATCCACTAAACGTGTAAAGAATGTTCAACGGCAAAGTCACGTAAAATTAACTATAATAATAAATAAATCGCAGTAAGGAACCTTAGACTTGGCTTAACTAATTCTAGAGATTTCATTACTTTTTAGAGATAAACAAGCAGCTCTATCGAGACTTGGCAAATTTTTTACAGAATGTTTTTGGTGGGATAAATTTTCATTGCATAATGATATAAGTTGCAATTTAAATTGTCATTCAGTACAAATACCATCTTACACTAAATGCTAAGTAAGTTTGTGTCTGCGCCAGGGGTAAGCACAATCCCCACACGACGTATTTTTCCACTAGCTGAGTCCATAAAACATGAACACAATGCATTATTAATATTCTCCAAGCGAAAATGTATAGCATAGAGCACAATCATAATTGTATAGATGTACTCTAAGCCATACGTGAATACGATTTGTCTTAGATAGATAAGTACTGAAACTCTGACATATTTATGTATTTAAAATATATTTTTTTACTTTTCTCAGGCCGACTTGCAAAACGATTCAGCCATTTTATCGACAAAAGTACCTAGTAAAAATGGCTACATGTGTTTAAAAGTGTGTGTTTTTTGTTGTGCAAGTGGGCCTTACACAATTTAAAAAAAAAAACACAAAATCTGTGTTCCAATGTTGGTAGGTAACAATAAGAGTGACACATAAAACAAAGTCAGTAAGTCAAGTTGGTATTTAATGGGAAATGAACAGGTGTCACTTCAGGCCAGCTGTAATTTCACACAGACCGAGTGAATCGATTGCCAGTATCGCCACATTTGCCTAACAATTGTCTCGCATTCTCGCTCCTCAGACCGGCAGGGCCACATCGAGGGAAGATTCAAGAAATACTCCACGACCTCCTCCGTATACTCGAAAAAAGCTCTATCACAGCAAAGCGAACATATCGAAAGGTAAACAACGTTTCTTGTGTAATTCGAAATCTTGATCGGGCAACTTTTTCTATGAACCAAATTATTTTTACCCGTTTAAGTGATGTGATGTAAGTTTCTTGGAAAGTTTTCGGGGACGATGATGTTGAAAGTGGTGTTGGTTTACAGATCTTGGTGGTACGCGTGTTGTGCGAAGTGTCACCAGGAAGAGTCCGGCATTCCTTCGTGGGAGCCCCCTAACTGGCAGAAAGTGTGCCCCTACCCGCTATGCCCGTCCTACAGACATTTTGCACAGACCGTTTCAGTGCTCCTTATTGGTGAGTTACAACGTATATTGTTTATTAATGACTTACTCATGCTTTGTTTTACATTAACCATATTTGACCTCGACTTTTTCACTTTCTCTATCGTAATGTGTTACTGACGTCACAATTTACCAACTGTTTTTACGCGGTCAGGAAATTTTATGAAACACTAGTATTTGTATAGTTGTAGAATATAGAATGAGAGAAATTTTCATTCCATAAAATGATTTTCAGCTTTAACTTTCCATTGTGTTTACTTACGCTATTGAGTAACTATTTTGCTCTGTGCTAAAAACTGTTACTCTGCTATATCTATCACAATAATAGTAGTTTCCCCATCAACATTGTATTGTGATACTTTGGTGTTATTGCATAAAGTAGGTATATGTGCAGTGTATAGCATTGTACATAATTTTATTTTATTTTATATACGTACATAATATACATATTTAGTAGCTAGTAGGTACCAGTCTCTAGAGGCTATAAAACAGTGAAAGTAGGACTCGATTTACTAAACTCAATTAATTAAATTGCATATAATAAAATCAAACTTGTTTGCTTCGGAAGGAAAAAGTAGATCTGATTGGAGCACGCCTAAAATAAGTATTATTATTTTTCAAATATCTGAGTAAATAGGAAGTAGGTAAACTTTTAATGATAGGATTCACTCTGCAGATATGTAAATTTATCTATATTTATTTTAACTCTATTTCTCATTTTATTACTCTTAACAACAAAAAAATTACTTACCGACATGTCTTAAGTACTTGCAACAAAATTATTTGGATTTTTTTTATCATCATTTTCATTCTTATTCTTCTTATCAAATGAAAGTGGCCAACTCTGGTGTCCGTTTAATTGTACCTTGAGCACAAATTGTTCGTTATAGCAGCCAATTATAAGCCCATGTCAAAATTATCCTTTGTGGCTTGAAACTTTGGTTCCAGATTACTCTTCCTCGAAATTACTTTACCTTTACTTTACGACTGGATGGTATATTTAACCCGCATGTCCCATAATACGATAATTACATTTGCTACGAGAACATAAAATTACCATGCCCGTATCCTTAACTTTTACACGTGTCACAACAGATCGATATTACTGACACAATCAATATGAGTAAATTACATTTATTTTTAAAATTACAGTCCAAAAGTAGGTCATACCACGTCAGTAACATGCATTGAAACAGTGATCAGTATAATGTAGGTTGACAATTATATGTGTAGTGTATGTTACACCTATTGATTGTAGATTAGAAATAGATTTAAAGAAAGCAGGGTTAATCAGTAAAGGATGAAAAATAGAAGAAGAGATTGTAAGAAAAACAATATTTTTGGTTGATATTGTCTAATCTAGATCTTTAATAAAATGTGGTTTAATTAACTTAATTAAAGTAATAAAAATAAATAAAGTTTACTCAATTTGTACAGATCTCAGAAACAGAGTTAACAAAGAGTTTCAGATGACAAATTCATTACAAAATCCGGCACTGTTTCTTAGAAAATCACGTGATTTAGTAACGCTGATCCGACAACTACTTAAACGAATTATAAAACGTTTTGTTCAGTAGAAATCCTTTAATCTGTAGGTACCTTATATATTTTTTCTATACAACAAAAATATTTCGTAAAGAAGTTAAAATAGGAATAAATTATTAACCATATCAATTAACTTATATACCTTGTTTGACTTATTTAAGTTAGAATACTGCACGTTTATATACCTACTTAGTTTTTAATTGAAAAATGGTTCTTTACGTAATAATACCTACTTAAAAATTACAACGCATAAAACTCATTAAGGCAGATTTACTGCTTACCATCAAAACAGCCATTTCATTTTGTCGATTAACTAACAAAATAACTCCTTCAAGTCAAACGGTTGCTTAAATTCAGCAGATCCAAGAATATCATCCCCTTTCTTTCTCTCATTGAGATGGGATTTGTCTTTTGTACTCGTCGTCAAATGTATCAATGAAGGAAATAAACAATAGGTACATTTATCAAAGTAAGCTACTATTCATTTATTTACAACTATTATTATTTTTTTAAAATATATGTATGTATAAAAAAAAACAAATATCATAAAAAACTTATAACTATTCATGCCGCCGGCAACGGGGCAGGACCCAAGCAACCGGTGGTAGAGGCTACAAAGAAAGGAACCTCCGGACAATACGCGCCGTGTCTAGGATCACTGCCTTCTGTATCTGTCCCTTAACCCAACCTTCCAAGGAGAGCCTCTTAAGGTGTTGATCGAGGCTCTTCGCTATAAGACCGTTCACCGAAACGACTATCGGGACAATCATCGTCGAATCAACATCCCACATGGCGGTGATCTCACGTGCCAAGTCAAGGTACTATTATCATTATATTTTAAAGATTTTTACTATTATTTGTAAGTTGGTAAATTTGCTACAGATAACAATTATTGCAATTGTAATATAGGTATTTAGGAACACATTATAACAGAAGGAAAAGAAGAGGAAGAGGAAAGCCGAGGAGGTCATATTATATGGACCAAGTAAAGGTGAAGGCGGGTGTCATGTCGTATAAGGAGGCCAAGGAATTTGCAGAAGATTGGGAAGAATAGCGCATGCTCCACAGAGAAGGGCCCTTATATTTGTGATGATAATGATTAAAACAGATTATTTTCTACTTCCACAGGTTTACTCGTATGGGTAATTATCTGGATAATAATGGGTCCGACGGCGGCCCCTGGTGGCCAGCTGTTCACCCTGGCGGCCCTCACCCTCGCGGCTTACTTCGGAGGCTGGCTGATGATGAAGATCACCACCTTACCAGGCCTGATAGGCATGCTGATCGTCGGCATAATACTCAAGAACGTCGGATTGGTCAACTTTGACAGTGATTATCAGAAAGTCGCGTCTTATATAAGGTTAGTACTTAACTAATAGATTATCCTGAATCAACGATCAATCTTCTTCTTATCGAATGAGAGTGGCCAACTCTGGTGTCGAGAGTTTATCAAGCCGCCCGAAGGGCCTTTGACTTGGCTTAACCACTGCCGTACTAGACAAATAGCCGGAATCTACAATGAACACTTTTTATATTGTATTTTACAAAAAAATATCCAATTTGAAAAGTTTCGAGTGCGTGGTAATTAGCCCAGTGATCTCAAATTATGTAGTTCTTTGCATCTTAAAAAATCTTAATGAAAGCTTTTGTAGTAAAAAGCTACTGTTAACACCAGAATTAAATGCTACTGTGAATATAATCACGTCCTTGACACAAGGCGTTTAGACTGGCAAGTAGTGCCTCACATGGCGAAAAGCTCACCTATGCAGCTTGCAAGTCAACTAAGTAAACTACGCGATTACTTAGAGATAAAACAACAATACAAGATGTAAATTCTCGTTCCCATAAAGTTACTAGCCTCGTTTGTCTATATTGTGCTTGCTAGTCTAAATATATAAAAAGGTGACTGACTGACTGACTGACTGACTGATATAGTGATCTATCACAGCCCAAACCACTGGACAGATTGGGCTGAAATTTGGAATGTAATTACTAATAGGGGATGTAAGTTTTACTTCTTAATGCAAGCGAAGCCGCACCCACCCCCCTCTAGTATCGTATAATACTTTAATGCGTATATCTTTAAATATCGAGTATGCACCTTTACAATGTGAATCATATTTTACCTATAGTAAACAGTTGTTTGTAACAATGCTATACTCGCCTACCTGTCTTAGTATGATGCAACTGTTTATTTTATGAGGGAGGAACTACACTTTCCATTGTGACACACTCATTATACATACCTACATTTATATTCATGAAGGTGAGGCGCCCATGGCTTATATACTCCAATCAACTGGAGTATTCGTTCGCGATTACTAAAGTTAAAGCAACTGCCGTCGAGTCAGGTGTTTGCAGATGTATAAAAAAACTTGTGGTGCACATTTTAATCCAAATACTTCTATGGGTCCGCTAAGTCCTTAAATTGTAGGTCTCAGCTGTACAGCATTTGTTAAACTCTCTTCTTCTTCTTATGGTGCCTCTCCAACTAGTGAAGGCTGGCAGTCAGCTCTGCATACTTTATTTTGTTCATTGCCAAGCGAAACAATTCTGCGGCACTTCTGATCCCGGTCCATTCTCGAATGTTCCGCAACCAGCTAAACTAATGGCACCGGCTAAGTTTGAAAATTATTGACACTAGAGTTCGCCACCCTCATATAATATGATTAATTAGAAATTGTATGTACCCGTGGACACTGACTTAGGGTTTTCTGACTTACAGACAAGATATACATAAGTAGTTATATTGTTGTGAAATAAAGAAGATTAATTAGGTTGTACATTTTGTGTCTTATGTATATACATTCCATACGTATACAATGATATACAAAGTATACATACCATACTACATAGCGTTATGTATGATTCACATTCCTCAACTCAAAGCGTAACCTTTCGGCATGCCACGCCACGCTATTCATTTTCACGTGTTCGATATATTTATAGTCGGACACGGAAGGAAATCCTTCATAATTAAGTTATCGGCGTAGCTACTACTAATTAACTTAGTCAGAGTATTGTAAATGACGTGAAATTTGTACTTTGTTTTTTTTTGTACACCATATTCATTGTTTTTAATTTCGCTTTTTTTCAAAGATTCTTTCAAAAAAGGCCTAGACTAAATCGATCTTAGCAATAAGGCCGCTGACTGAGTCCCTAGTTAAGTTTTCATATTTAATGCAATTTTAATGTGACAATATTATTTTAATTTGAGACATGAATTTTTATGCCTTATATGCTATGCACAAATATCGAACTACATAAACTGTTAGTCATTATACAATAAAAGCCCAATTTTAACAATCACATTTTCCCTCTTTTTCCAGAAAAATAGCTTTAACAATAATCCTAACGCGCGCCGGTCTGGACCTGGACCCCGTGGCCTTGAAGAAGTACTTCCTGACTGTGATCAAGCTGGCGCTGGTGCCGTGGACCTTCGAGTGCGTCTGCTGTGCCGTCATGTCCGTCTACCTGCTCGGCCTGCCTTGGGACTGGGGTGAGACACTTTTTTTATATATATATTGTTTTTCCGTGTTCCTTCGACGGTATGCAAGGTCTTGTCTAGTGAGTCTAGGTGAGACTCTAAGTTAAGGTTAAAGTTAAGCAAAGGTCGACGCGGTCAGTTCTTGGATGGGTGACCGAAAAGTTTGATTGCATTACATCTTGGGCGCTTCCGGGGGTCGGATGACACGTTAAATTGTAGGTCCCGGCTGTTAGTCTACTACGGCAGTCGTTAAGCCATGTCAGAAGCCCTTAGGGCGGTTTGAAAACTCTCGATACCAGAGTTGGCCACTAGCATGTGCTAGCATTCGATAAGAAGAAGAAGAAGGTGAGACTCTTTGCCTTTCTTGCTCTTTCTTTAATGTGAAAACATTGTGATTGTGCTTCTACTAGTACAGAAATGGTGCGTCGAAGAAATCCGTCTCAATTTATTTTCAAATTTGTTTTCAGTAATTCTTAGAGCTTGTACAAATAGAAAACTGGATCTTCATGATTCCGGAAAACTTTTCTCAGCTTCATATATATTTATTTGAAATTATAGTTTTACGAGTACAAAAAAATACCTATGATGAGTTACTAGAACTTAAACCACATCATTTTCTTTCAACAATAGATCCATACATGATGGAATTTTCTATTTCCTCAATATATTATGTGCCTTGTTAAATTTGTGGTCGGTTTATGTCTCATTTAGACAATGAGTCATAAAATAAATCAACTCTTAGTAGAAATCGTTTACTGATAAAAATAACACGTAAATTGCTTGTCATATTTATTTGATTGTTATTCAAAGCATAAGTACATATTTAGTTTGTTGCTGTTTTTATACATTGTAAAATGGTTTGACAAGTTTAGTTAACCGTGCTACAATAAAACCGAATAGTACCTCGGCAACATTCTTTTCGTTTCGACACGCCGCGGCTCTCTGATAAAGAACAACATGTGACCATTATGTCTTACCATTTTATTTACATTGTTCAGTGTCAACATCAACTTTTTTATCAAAGTATTGGGGGAAAAATTCATCTATGTTTTTTTTTGTCACAAACTGTATAGATCTTAATAAAATAAATAAATCAACCAAACAATCGAATCGAAACTCACGCATGGGTTGAAAACAGATGTTTTACTTTTACGCGGTTCATGTTTTCTTCAGCCGGCAAAGTACCGAAAGCCAAGGCTTTTGCCAAGGTTATGAAAACACTATTCCATCACATCATCATCCACAGCTGGCTTTAACATACTGCTGGGCTTAGGCATTCCTTTTCTTCATATCATCACACCGGCCCTTAGAACGGCTTGATAAAATTTCGATATCAGAGTTGGCCACTCACTCGATAAGAAGAAAAAGAAGATCATGCCATTGTACTCGTATATATACAAAAGCGAATTTACTATTTATATGTTCCTGTTTTGCGCCGCAAAGGAATGACAGATGAGAATGAGTTTTAGTATGGGTAGAACAGGATACTGAGAGTGACATACACTATTTATCCCAACACAGCTCGAGTGAAGCCGCTGGCAGTAGTTTAATACAGTTTATTTTCTCTTCCAGCTTTCCTTCTCGGCTCGATAGTGGCTGCTGTGTCCCCAGCTGTCATCGTACCATGCCTGTTCCGTCTCCGCGGTAAAGGCTACGGCGTGTCGAAGGGAATCCCAACCCTGGTGCTGGCAGTGTCCGGAGTGGATGACGCCGCCAGTGTCGCCATCTTTGGCATCGTCTCCTCTATCATGTTCTCGAGCGCTACGCTCACTGCTAATATTATTCAGGTATGTAAACTATTATTTATCCTGATTACCTCTGTTTTGTTCCACTAGCAGAGGTCAAATATGATTTGTTCCATGGCCAAATGACCGGATTTTTGTACTAGGTACATGTGTTTTGTTTTTAAACCGCTGTAGTGCATATATCAGTATCTCTCACATTTTTGAAAATACTGTAATTTATCCGGAAAATATTTTCCATCACTTTATTATTACGATCCTTATGTTTAACGTTAATTAGACAAAACTGAACAGTTCAATTTCAACTCAAGTTCAACTGAATAAGTTCGAGAATATTCACGGTGTTCAGCGTTAAGTTTCTACACTCTTCTCAAAGGCACTTCTTCCAATTCCAACTCACTCTCTTCAAATATATCTAAATATTTACAGAATATAGTATTTTTCATTGGTACATGTTTATATTTCCAGGGCCCCTTGAGTATAATCGGAGGCATTGCTTTCGGCGTGTTCTGCGGGTACCTGGTGAAGTACATTCCGGAGAGGAACGATGCCTTTATGGTGCCGCTGAGGGTGCTGCTACTCCTGGCCGGGGGTCTCATGTCCGTGCTCGGCTCTGAGGAGATCGGCTGGGGAGGCGCTGGTAATATCACCACTCTTATTTTTATATTTATTTAATTTGATCACTAGGTCACCTGAAGCCTCCCGCGCAAGCGACACAACGACAGTAGCACAAGAATTACAGGAAATCCAAACACAATCTAATGAATGCACATGGAAAGATTGTATGCAGTCGTGGTCTATTTGCGTGATAGATTTGAATATGGTAGTCGGAAACCAATTTGATTGCTACCGTAGCAATTTTGACAGTTTTCTGTTAGTGCGTGGTATTTAAATATTAAACAAGTCGTTCCACTGCTTCTATTGTATTAATTTTATTTATTAAGACTACTTTGTTTAATATGAATAGTGTCACGTTTGGCTAGAAGTCGCCAGATGAAATTAACATCGGGCTTATGAATTGGTAATGATGATTACTGATTAGGTACTTATTGATGCCCACTTTATCTTATTACTTTTACTTTATGTCAAAAAAACTTAACTGAGCCTCATAATGCGTTTCAAAAACCAAAAACTAGTTTAGGTAGATAATGAGAATGTATGTAACTTGCAAAATAATAGGGTCTATCTAAAGTACCTACGTCTGTCACTGTTAGGTAATTACTAACCATGTAATATACGATCTTTACATGCTAATTTATTAATACGGAAATACCTTAAAAAATGCTTTGTTCCGCTTGTCTTAAGTAATGGCGAAATACGCATAAAAAATCTGTAGCCGTAACTTTAACAATGCCTAACCACACAAATTAGAATCTATTGAAACAGCTGTCGTGCTAACCGACGATTATACATACATACATTTGTATATAGGAATATATATTTCAAACTTGTTATTTCCAGACGTGATGTATCGTAGCTAAAGCGTGAATTCACCATAGAATCCATGCATGTAGTTTGTATGCTAGCCGTTGTCTTACCTTCGAACAATAGCGTGTTATAGGAAAATGTGGTGCGTATTAAATGCCATACAAAGTAGCGCTAAAAATATCGACCGCTTCGCGAGACTTCGCGGTTTCATATAACTTTTTTATAAGGAAAATAATGTTTGTTTATTACAAATTTGTAACATGTTTATTATATGTATTGTACCTACATGTTTATTTATTTTGTTATATTAGTATTACATGTTACTAAGGCATCTGTCCTACATACGAGTACATGTTTGAAAAATACTATAATCTTGTACTTAGACTTGACTAACATGTAATTTTTCCGAGATCTGTTTTTTTTTCCATAAATTGACTCTCAAATGAGGCGTCTCTCAAATATCTCGGTGGATTTTTTTATCTTCACTTCTTCCTGTTTACTCGACTCACGAGTCCATAGATTTCTAAAACCAAGAATGTTTGTTTTTCAGGTCCATTGGCCGTGATTGCGTTTGGTTTCGTGGCGTGCAAGAACTGGTGCGAGATGGGTTGGGAGCTAGACGACAACCCCGTGGCCACTGCCTTCGAAATCTTCTGGATGTTCTTTGAACCTATGCTCTTCGCTGTCACCGGAGCCCAAGTGGTTGTAAGTTTTTTTTTTTAATTATACATCGTACAAATCAAAGTCATACAAAATCAGTAAAGGCTTAATTCTCTATTTTGTTTTCTTTATGCAATTTTTTACAGTAGATAATAGCATTGTCGATGAAACACACTTTCTCAGGAGAAACCTAGGCCTTTACGGCAGTCGTTAAGCCATGTCATAGGCCTTTAGGGTGGTTTGAAAACTCTCGACACCAAAGGTTGCCACTCTCATTCGATAAGAAGAAGAAGGAGAAACCTATTCATTTTGCGAAAGTACTATGTACTTAATTGCCTCGTTTAAAATCTAGTTTTATTTCAAAATTTACTAAACCTCAGGTGTCTTGATTATCAAATGTTATCTGTCAAGGGGCAAACAAGCCAATGAGAAATATTGCCGATATGGAAGTGAAATTGTTTGATCAAAATACTTATATCCTTTTCAGATCGCCGACCTAGAGCCCCAGATGGTGATGATAGGTAGCGGGATCCTGGCGACGTGCGTGGTGCTGCGTGCTCTGCTCACCAGCGCGTGCGCAGTGCGGAGCAACCTCAACATGAAGGAGAAGATCTTCGTGGGCCTAGCTTGGATGGCTAAGGCTACCGTACAGGTATGTAGTACTTACATACATATATTTTTTCTCTATAATCATTAAACGCCCTATTTTGCATTATGTCTATTATTTACCGCCGCTGGAGCTTCTGACTTAAAATAATAACAAGTTGTCGAAAATAATACCAAGGCAAGTAGACATAGTAAATTTGGTTACTTGCCACCGATCATACATCGTAAGACCTACAATACCAATTTATCTTTTAAAATCCATGAGCTATTACTAAAAAACTTAAAAACACATTTTCTGTATTTCCAGGCGGCTTTAGCACCAGTAGCATTAGACGAGGTCCGGAAGCTCGCCGGCGACGCGGCGCCTGATCCAAAACTGATCGAATATGCCGAGGCAGTGATCACCATCTGCATCATGTCCATTGTGATCACCGCCCCGCTTGGAGCCATCGTCATCACCATTACCGGCCCCAGACTCCTGTCCAAGACTACCAAGCCTCCAGTACTGGAAGGTATGTTGTTTTTTATACTTGTGGAAGCAATACTATTTATATATGCTTGAAAGTATTCTTATTCGTGTAAACGATACCAGAACTAGTGACAGTGTGGTTAAAAGTGAACCATGAGTAGCACCTTCTGATATGGGCAATATATAAATTGATTTTATGAGAATATGACCACCGTTGATGATATGTATCCTACGTTACCACCTGAGTACCTGATGTCTCCATAATATAAATAAATCAAAGTGTATTAAATTACAATTTTGCTAATTATTTTACAACCTCATCAATGAAAAGTAGCTGAGCAGTAGCAAGTTTTATAAACGGTATAACTAAAAATTAGAAAATCAGCGGGGATTTAAAAAAATGACGCACTAACATCAGTAGGTCACCGCTGTTGCCCGCTAAGCAAATATGTGCCTATCAAATTTCTTAGTATAGAAGGTCAACAAAATAAAAATAGAGATAACATATTTATAACTGGGAAACACGGTCTTTATTTACAATTTAATTGCATAACTTTACATTTTCTTTTTACATACATGTAGTCAAACATTAAAAGAGAAGTAATAGCCGATTTAGTAGGAATTAAAGTGATGAGGGGACACTCTTGTAGGATCGGTACCATTTTGAGGAACGTTACCATACGGCCCGTTATTGTAAGGACCACTGTTGTAAGGCCCATACGACCCAGAATTGTAAGGTCCATTGTTCTGAGGCCCATTACCATACGGCGAACCTTGAGGTGGCCTGACAGGAATGTTAGGATTAAATCTATTGGTTAGGTTAAAAGTCGCAGCATCCGACGATTGCCCTGGATAATTATTAGGAGAATACGGGCTTGGATTCTGATACGTTGGGCGGCTTTGTCCGTTGTATGGATACTGATTTGTTGAGTTTTGCTGCCCATATTGTGGATATCCAAATCCTGTGAAAGTGTTCGAATTCTGTGGGTGTTGCCCATTCTGAGGGTTGTAACGTCCTGTGCTGTTCAACGTAGTCCCAGACCAGCCGGTGGAGTTGAAGCTGTTGTAAGGGTTTTGTCCGGGCCTGTTCGTTGAATCATCGTAGATGACAGAGTGTTGATATCCTGGCCTTGTATTGTTTTGAACTTGTCCGGGATATAAAGAAGGCCTTTGATTGGGATATTGAGAATACGGCTTAGGCGTTGTGGTGTAAGATGGATAGCCATTGTATGTATTATTTTGTTGCTGTCCGGGCTGGTAGTACGGAGGTCTACCACTAGGATTATAAGAATTAGCAGGTTTAAATCCAGGATAGGGACCGGAAGTACTGCTATTGTATGGTCGTTGTCCATTTTGCGGATTGTGCCAAGAATTAGGAGGAGGGCTCTGTCCGTATGGACCTAATGGGTTGCTGCTAAAGTTGCTGGGCTTGTAACCATTTGAATTTGGATATCCAGGCTGCGTATAATTGTTCTGTCCAAATGTGTTTGATCCATAAGGGTTGTTGTAATTGGGCTGTCCGTTGTTTTGACCATAAGACCCGGAGTAATTGCTCGGCTTATATCCATTTGCGCTTGGATAGCCAGGTTGAGTGTAATTGTTATGCGCTAAGTTAGTGTTAGATCCGTAAGGATTATTATAAGTGGGTTGTCCATTAGGCTGCAAAGGACTAGGTGGAAGATTCGTTGTAAAATTACTTGGTATATATCCATTTGCGCTTGGATAGCGTGGCTGGGTAGTACTGTTCTGTGGATTAAAGCCATACGGGTTGTTATAGTTATGCTGTCCTGGTTGCCATGGAGTGGGTTGCTGCGGTCCGTAAGGCCCAGACGGATTGTATGGTTGATATGGTTGTTGTCCATACGGAGGGCCCGATGGTATATTTGGATACAGCTGACTATTTCCGTTATAAGCCTGTCTGGTTATTCTTCTTAATAAGCCATCTGTGTTTTCTGAAGAATCTGTCTTGACATCTTCTTTTACCTCTTCTTTATTTACTTCAGTTGCAATAAACGAAACAGGTTCATAGTCACGTTGGCCGGTAACTAAGTCTTCATCGTCACTTTTTAATGAAAAACAATTATCACTAAATGATATCACTAGAAGAGCAGCGCACACGGCTGCTAACAACTTGGTCATTTTCGGTACTGACTTAAATTATGTTTGTCTGCGTTTGTTGTTGATATAACGATACACTTTAACCTTCCTTATCCGTATATAGTTCTTCAATGTTTGTTATATGATTTGCCAGTACAATTTATACCTAAGATGAATGAGCTCATTGCCGATACATATCGGCGCGGTGTTTTCCTGCTTGGGTATTTATCACATTTCTTACATTTTAGCGCTATTTATATTATCCTATATGGATTTATTAATCTTAAACTATACCTACTTGCGTATAAATTAATGCAGTACATAATTGCTCTATATATGCATAGGTGTTATGAATACAGTTGATATAGCTTGCATTGGGTAAGCACATTCTATATAAGGCCACAGGCATTGCTTTTCATCGGGGATACTATAGTCAAAAACAAACCTGATTCAGTTAAAAATCCAAATTCAGAATAAAACTTTTATTGTATCACTTATTCTTTTCTTTCTAACAACACATAATTAATTTGTTGCAGGCTGGCGGCGCTCACACCGGCCGTCCATCCGAGACATCTCCATCATCGATGAGGAAGAGCTGGCGGAGCGTGACGCGGAGGGTGAAGTACCCTCGCCCCCGGAGTCTCCCGCCCCGCCCCCCGCGCCGCACGCGCACTCTACGCCTGCACCAATCACAGTGCAGCCCAATCATAAGAACACCACGTAGCTGACGGTACTAGAAACAGCCTAAACTATCACACAATATACATATTGTCCTCCAGTGAGGGTCGTGACTCCTCCACAGAATTAATTCATTGGTAGATTAATCAATAATAAAAACATATTTAGTCGAAGATATAAGAAATCAGGATATGTTTAACCCTTAATCACTGACGTACTGTTTATAGTTATAAGCTTCAAAGGAAGCAAGATGTTCTCAATTCAGGTGTATATTATTAGAACATGCACTTATTTGAATTATGAACAAACAACAAGAATACTACAAAGTTTGTTAAGTACATATTTGTGTCCGTCAGTTGTTAAGGGTTGAATATATATTTTGAAAAACTACACTATTGATGTTCCGGCATTTGAAACCTGCTTATTTTGTAATTCGAATAAGGTATGTTATATACCCATTTAAACGTATGTAAATTGTGTAAAAATTTCAGAAGAATTATAGTGAAACACGTCCTAAATATATTAAAATCTAATTAGTCTATTTTTAAGCAAGACAGTAATGATACATCATGGCAAAAGTTGTCTATTAATACTATAACCAAGTGTTTGATTAATTTCGTACCTATAACAAACATTTAAACTTATCTTACCGTCTGATATTTTCAAACAAATGTTACGTTACTTATAAAGAAAGGATGTCTTTCAGTAACGAATGATTAAGGAATGTAAGTTAATGATATGGTGCTAGCAGTGCTACTTATTTTTATACATATTATTCATTATCAACTAAAGTACTTAAACATACCACGTAACTTTACGTAAATACACATTCAATTCTTATGATATTTACTAACTATACAATTCAGAATTATCAGATACACCAAAAAATATACAAACTAATTGTAAAACTTAACCTGCGTGTACATACATGCCTAAAAACTTAGTTACTTATATAATTGTGTGATAAATGTAAACTTATCTACTGAAACGTGGCTTTGACAAAACCTCGCTTTGGATTATTTCTATTTTTATAAGTATTATTGATATTATTTAAGAAAACTTTTATTGCTATGATACAAAACATGTAACATTATTATTGTAATAAGTAGAAGGTATTCATTAATTGAATTATTAATTAGTTGAATATTTATAAAGAAAATGCTACAATACCCGGCAATCGGTGACAATGAATCAATCTTTTATATTTATGTATTTATATGCATTTTTTAACTTTAACTGGTTTGCACTTGACCATAGTTTGGCCTGATGGTAAGCAATAGGTATGGTTAAATCAAAGGTGAGCTATATTTATTATGCTATCTTATACTTTTCTTAAAATGTCTTTTACAATGTGTTTTGTCAACATTTTCTTTATTCTTATCTTTCGTAAAATATATACCGATAAGATGCTATACTGTTTGCCGAGTATTGTAATTGATCAGTATTGTTTCTATTTATAACTTGAGGTTAGCTAGAATAAGCATAAGTATCTATTTATAACTTGAGGTTAGCTAGAATAAGCATAAGTATCAATTTATAACTTGAGGTTAGCTAGAATAAGCATAAGTATCAATTTAGAGTTCTTTATGTGATTTGGTACAAACTATATAGGCACATTCTTAATTTTACGCTAAGTTTCAACCTATATTGCTCAGTCTTTATACAGGAGCAATATACTGGTTGACTGGTAACTTACGTCGAATAATTACGGCTTAAGTCCGTCATAATTAACAACTTTCGTCAGGTGTTTTTGTAATTAATCAACTGCTCCATATAAAAAAAATAACTACCTGCAACGAAATATTTTGCGTTAGTTACCAGGAACACTACATATAACTGTTTTATATATAATTGTATATTTATGGAGTATTAATGCACTTATAAAGTGTAATTAGACACATATAAAACCATGTAGATGTTATAAATAGCAGTTCATTTCATTTGTAAATAGTTGTCACGCAATGATCATTCCAGTGAGGGACCAAAATTTGGGTTTCAAAATCAAAATACCTATGTAATATAGAATACAAAACTTAAGTATTTTTATGAGATTGTTTTCATTGAAGTAGGATATTGGTTGTGTTTGGAGAAAGACAAAAAATCATGATACATATAAAAAAAAAAAACTTTAAAAAGCAATAAAAAATGTTGTAAATTATAAACTGACTTTCATTTTAAAATGTCACCGCTGGAAATTATCGAATCGGATGAAAAGCAATTAGTTAATTAGCTAACTCTGACATAGATAACGAGTATGAAGCATGTATTGGTATGGCTTAATTAAACTTCATTTTAATATATTATAATCCTCTATATAATATATTGAAATCAAGTTTATTATTTAATAAAAACACTGAATGGAATGAAGATACTTTATTACTCCTAAATGTATTACACATGTTGTCTTCACTTATTTTACAATCCTTAAATATTATGGTGGAAGATTCATATACTTTCATATATTTAAACTTAAAAGTGAATAATAATTTCAACAAGCATTTTAAGCCTTCTTCTTCTTATCGAATGAGAGTGGCCAACTCTGGTGCCGAGAGTTTACCAAACCGCCCTAAGGGTCTCTGACATGGCTTTACGACTGCCGTACTAGACAAACAGCCGGCACCTACAATTTAACGTTTCATCCGACCCACGGAAGTGCCCAAAATGGAATGCCACATTTCGGTCACCCATCCGCGTAGGTACTGACCGCGTCAACCTTAGCTTAACTTTGGTAATCACATGCGATGCGATCACTACGGGCGATTCATAAAGCTAAATCTAAAGCGTTCAAATACTTATTACTAAAACATACATATTATTCATTTCTTAAAATCAAAATGTTCGTTTTCTGAATACTACAGACAATAAATAGAGATCTATAACTTCGAGACATCTCTAAACATTTTTTTTATTACTAGTTTCGCTAAAAAGGTCGTTCATAAGTACCTCTACTAATTACAAACTTTATGAAACAATTCAGTGCTAAATAAGATATTTTTCACAAGTAATGGCATACTAACTAAATTTGTTTGAGGCTTTTATTTGACATAACAGGTTAAGATAAAAACATAGCACAATAACCTTATATTAAAATAATAATCCAGAAAAACAACTAAGTATTAAACCGATTTGCGCAGATAACATAAAATCTTAAAGACAAATAATACTAATTTAAATATGTATAGCATTTCAAGGCTGGTGTGAATTTGTTTAAAGCTATATTTCCACTAAGTTACGTCTATTGGTACTCCATTATATAATTATAATATAGTTTCACGATACAAAGGAAAATCGAAAAAATTACGGAAAATTAACACCTTTCCTGATATTCAGATATTGTTAAACTAAAATTAACTTTTAAATAGCTGCAAAAAGTTTGCTCAATTTTATTTATTCGGATGAAAAAAATTCTTGTTAAACATTATTATTAAAAATACCTCTACATTTTACATTAGCAGTGATCCTGTAGGTACATACATAGTTGTACATAACTGGAATGCCTCCTTAAATTACAATTACTATGAACGTATCATAATTCTATTTAAAAATAATATAACATACTCACTAAAATAAGCTTAATTATAAGCCATGTAAAACATACCTACAATAGGTATATGACTAGATATAAGCCTGAACTTTCTGTATATGTCTAAAGCCAAAAAAATAATTCGTGAAAACCGGCGTTGCGATGCTACGATGTAAAATGAGTCATGGAGTTAATATAATCGTATGCCAGTTTATAATTATATACTTAATATGATTTCAGTAAAGTTAAGGCAGTGTCAAGACCTACAAATGAATACTCAACATTTGTAAAAAATCAGTGCAAAAGTTATCGCTGAGAAAATAATCAAACAATCAAACAAAACCAACGCAACATCATTCAATCGACGATATTCATTTGTTTTCTCTGGTTGGTGATCTCTTTATCCAACGATCACTTTTGCCATAATATAATTCCAGGCAACATACTATGTATAGCGAAATTAATGTAGATTTATAATGACTTGTTTTAAATGAGTAAATGCGTTCAAATGGCTGTCATTCAGTAGGCTTACGGTTATCTTATGGTTATTTTTCTGGTAGTTTAATGTTATTGCCGTGCGAGATCCGCATGGCGGCGCGCTCGTCGGAGCTGACGGTCCTCGAGAGGAAGGTGGAGGAGGTTCTGCCTGAGGAGGTGTTCTGCTTCTTCGCGTCCGGTTTCTCCAGCCCTGGATATATTAGTGGCATTAGGTACAGTTACAAATGTCAAGCGTGGACAGCTAGCGTGCACTACTTTAAGCTTAACTACGCCTCTACTTGGACTGTTTATAAAATGATCTCCATAACGTAAGTGTTCGTCGAAAAACAATTCTATAGAACACACGAAAAATATCTCAAAAGTGTACAGTTAGGTACTGTTAATTGATTTAGGACTGAAGTGATGATGAGTGATGAAAAGCCAAACAGTTGTTGTAGTAAATGTAAGAGAATTAAATTGAAAGTTATAGGTTCCTAAATAATTTTATAAAAGTCCAAGTAAAGTTATAGCAATGTGTATGGTACGAGAAGTAACTATATGCAACAACTACCAGGCGCTTCTAGTGCTAAACTACTTTTGTCTTTTAAGGTTTTTAGTAATTTTGTTATAAAACGAAATTAAGAATTTTAGTCAGTTAATTAAGCATTGATACCCTGAAGAGCTACGCTGAGAGTAGCTTTAGATAGAGTAAGTAGACTACTTAACACCAAATATAAATTAAACTAATATATCGGTACTTGATTCTAAAGGTATCCTTGAACAACCTGCAAAAATAAAATACCATCATCGCTATGGAGTTGATTCTATGATAAAAGTCATCAATCGAAAACAAAGAAACCAACCTTTGGATTTCCATTGATTGTTGGTTGAATAATAATGGAATCACAACTAAAAAAATATTATTGGCTAAAATGTTTGCTATTTTACTTGGTCGATTTGTTTTCGAACTATACTTTCCGTCTCCAAAATAGCCCCAACATTATTTTTAAATCTAATTAATTTGCATACAGCTAACAATTAAATAGAATACATTTTATCATGTTGTGTAAACGATCTAAGTAGGCACTTGAGACATATTCATTATATTACTAGGAACAAAAGATTATATGAATCACTTTTAATGAAAAACAATCGACAACGTTAAAGTATAGGTTGGTAATAGTAACACTTATAAACTATAAGCTTACGAATATTTTAACTAATTTAGGTTTTTCGAGACAATACCTGGCTATCAAGATAAATTATATCTTTTGTTCTGACAAGATAAGTAATAAGTAGTGTAATCTATGTGCATTAAAATCGTATTCCAAAATACTTAATAAAGTTGCAGCTTATAAAGTAGCCATATGTACAGTAAGTACATTAGCAAGTCGATGCCATCAATGTCATATAGGAGTTGATGGAGTAAGTAGGCGATTATCTCTGTGTGATTTAATCGTAACATATCACAAACAGCTTATCTAGAACCGACGCAACCAAAATAAGCTTTTACTGATTTGATATAGATAACCGACGTAACTGAAGCGCAAAGATAAATGCAAATTAAATTGACATACATGTATTTATAAGTAACAAAAGTATGGCACCTATGTAAAAGAACCGAAAATTTAATAAAGATAAAAATATGAATGGAATAATTTCGTCCAATATCAAACGCAATATTTTTAATGAACCCATAAAGCTTTATTAAGTGATTTTATCTACAGATAAAATGTACAGTCCCTGTCTTGATTATATTTATTGTTACCTAGTGAACCAATTTATGGAACTCCAATATTATAGGAATAGACCAAATCCGCTATATTCCTCTAATAATCTACTAATACATTTTCTTTGGCACCGTTAACAATTAACATTTATACTAAATAGTTATGTATCTCTCTCTCTCTCTCTTTCTCTCTCTCTCTCTTTCTTTCTCTCTCTCTTTCTCTCTTTTTCTCTCTCTCTCTCTCTCTCTAAAATTATTATGTCTCGATGAAACGACAGATACAATCTTGCATATAAGTATTTGATAGGTGTGATAGTATTACTAGTAACACGCTTTGCGGACAAATCAATCAAAAAATAAAACATATCTTTATGGGCACGGATAACTCCCCACTAACTCTCTTCTCATCCGTTCTATCACATAGCAAGTCAACTTACCAAGTCGTTTCCGAATCAGATAGTATAGTTTAGGCTTGAACACTAGTATCAGGAAGATGAAGACGCCTTGCAGTTCGTTGAAGAGGTCTACGATGGACCAGAGCCACTCGGGATGTGTGGCGAGCGTAGAGGCCAGCTCGGACACCCATCCTGCTCCCATCACCACCCACAGCTTGCCTGTTAGCACGTACCTGGAAACAAGAATTACTTATTATATTATCTTAACAGACTTTTCAACAACATCTTTTAGTGTGATGAGTTTTTAAAATCCTATGGTCTTTAGGGAATACTTGCCACTACGAACCTACAGACGTGGTGAGTATTTGATCTCAAGGATTTTTTTTGTTGAGATTAAAGTAATTGTTTTTATAAAGCTTGCTAGACGTGTGGCTGAAAGAAATAAAATAAATAAATATTTCAGGAAATATCACACAGCGCCATCTAGCCCCATACTAAGCTTACGTTTGTATCATGGGTACTAGATAACGGATATAATGAAAGAAATCATAACAGTTGCCCACAAAATTTGTTGCGCCCAAATTGGAGATTGTCACTTGTCAATCATTGAGATTTAAGCAAAAAGTAATTTTGACTGTGCAAAATACATCAACACAAGAAAGAACGAATTTTTTTTTTTTTGCACCGGCCAATCCATTCAACGTTTGTCTTCAACACATCACGCGACATTGGCAAAATTGCGGCCATACCGCAGAGGCCACAACCAAGATTAGAATAGAAGAAAGAAAGAAGAACACATAGTTAAAAATTTGGTAAAATAGTAACGCTACTTGAAATTTTGATTTTATAACTATATAGATAGACTATGTTCGTAACTATACGAAAATTCTTGTAAAGCTTTTTATTATGACCTGTTATTCAATGCTGGTTGCGTGCAGCCCTTTTGACGCCAGAATTGTCATTGTAAACTCCCTAGGGCCATTCGTTTATGACATGCGTTCTTTCTATGTTAATTACAATAAAATTAATGTTAGGAGTAATGAACTCTGTTTTATATTATTTACGTGTAAACTGTCATATAATTATTGTTAGACTACCTACCTAAAGAGTTAGCCAAATTCTATAACTCACGAAATTATTTTTTTATTAGAAGGGATACCATGCTTTAGACTTCTTTCTAGCAGGCAAGCAAAAATGCAGGCATTATTGCCTGGCAAATTATCGCTCCACCTCAATTGCGTCTTTCTCTTGCTTAATAAACACGTGTAACATATACTCATATTTTATCGATAGACGATTAATTATTACTATTACTACCGAAAACTACGCAAATGGCTGCACGCTAGCGTGATTCGCGCTGATTTACCCGATAAATATATCATAAATTGTAGTTATTTTAGACTGTATTGTTGTAGCACAGCGGCTAACACCTCGCCCGCTAGCAGCCAATCAAGATAACATCTACATAATATGGTGTTCAGATACGAGAGTCATGACTCATCATCGCTCAATGTTATAATTTCATGGATTGCGGATGTAAAAATAAGAGGCCGAAATTTGAAGAATTCTGGATTCTTATAAATATTATTGTAATTTAATTATAATTACCTGCTTGCTGTTAAAAAACAGTATTTTATCCGATATACTTTTACACTTAACAAAAACAAACATATCATATCTTAGTACTCTTATACTTACCATCTGCATAGCTTACTATTTGCTCCAACTACATACGCCTTTTTTTCCGTGGAGGAAACACACTATCCCTGGGGCAGCGGGGTACGTCGGGCTCGGAGCTAATGAGACTCCACTACCGACTAAAACCTACCACGATGTCCCTTCGTCTTGGATAGGGCGGGTATCGCGGGCAAGCGAGTAATACTATTTCCAAAGGTTGCAATTTAAAATTTGAGTTCACTTGCCTGGAAGAAACTAAGGGAATAGAGATTTCAGTTTTACTTAGGTACCAAATAGGTACTTAATAATCTTTTTTATCTAAGGTTATCGTGCTTGCATCAGGCAAACAGCGATCAAGTGCAAACCTGCTTTAGATAAAAAAAAAACATCTTACTTAGCTCTATCGACGCGGAACCGTCTCTTGACTCGGTCTCCAACAGACCCCGCCTGCAGTCTGTGTACTTCAGACTTGACTCTGGCGCAGTGGCGCGCTGTCATCATGAACAGGACGAAGTTGGTGCAGGTGCCCAGGCCCATTGGTATCACGAAGAATATGTAGTGCGGCCAGTCCGTGCGGGAGTTTTGTACTGCGGACAATATAGGGATAAGATTAGGACGGTATAACCATTTAATGGGATGTTGGGAATTAATACTATGTATTTGTAACTCAAATATATTATATTATATAATAAAAAAAAAAACTCATAATCTTAATATTTAAGTGCAAGGTCCCTTGTTTATGGACCATGGGACATCTTTCGCGGTCTTTAGCTAATTCCTAATTTTCGTAACGGAATCAGATTAATTTTAATATTAAGTACAAGAAGTATGAATACTATAAGTACCTAATGATGACAATTATCATAAAAAATAGAAATGGGTTGAGTTATCCTGTCAATTCATTGAGTCATAAAAAGCATTAAAGCTGATTATGATATGGATATCGTAGTTTTCGAACTACTTTTTCCTCATTTTTGTGCTTTATTATTCCTAGAACAGTTTAACAAAAGGCATGTGATAATTTTCTAGGTATTATAAGTCTGGGTTTATCTCAATTAACAATACTTGGTTTGTCTGACAAATGATCTGTTTGCTCAGTTACTCGATTTTAAGATGTACTGTGCTATGCTATTAACATTTTGTAAAATATTTCATCTAGGTACACATTTTTACGTATACGTTCTTCATTTTGAGAAGGAAGAACTTCAACATAGCTGTAGCGATCACCACCTCTTTTCATGAGATGATTTTCTTGGACAGATACATATACAGTGTAGGCGTTCCGGTTCTACCACCTACCACAGATTGTTACGTACCGTATGATAAATATATGAAATACCTACCTAGGTAAGTAAGTATTAAGTTAGAATTAATTTATTATTTTATTTAAAATGCTTACCAGATCCAAACCAGCACATATCGCTCCCGATGTTGGCGTCCAGGATAGAAGACACAGGATACTTGTCTAGCAGGAACATGGTGAGAGTGAGAACGATGGTGATAGACCAGGCATACAAGGAGTACCACAGAAACCGGCGCCGATCTGCATCTGCCTTACGCATCGGCTGCACGGTTTTCATCGACCTGTCAAAGTAACACCATAATCTTTTTGTTAATGTTTTGTTGTATACCAAAAAACATACATATATTCTTACACTAATGTGGAACCAAGAGGCTTCTGTAATAAATTTAAAATGTGTATTTTGGCTTATTACCCAGGGGTCAAATACCCGAAAGTCGCTACAAGCATACTAGCGACACGGAAGTCGAAAGTACGTCAAGGAGCATCTATGTAAGTCAATTTAGATTTCGCAAACATCCTACATTTGAAATTATGCAACGTACTGTAATGTGAATACTCATGCTACTTTTGAAGCAACATCTGTGTTACATAGCGACACTAATACCTTACCTAATCCTCGGCATTCCATTTATATATACTTTAGTATAACATTAAAAACCACAGAATAATTTTAACATCGAGGGCGCAAACATGCGAGTAAATGGTTCTGGAATTTCATAACACATTAATTGCCGTAATCGTGTGTTTGCTTTTGGCGCTCAATGATTTCAAGTGGGTGTTTCCCGGGAATATTGTAATTGTAACATCAAATTGGAGGCCAAGACAACAGACGGTTTCTACTAACTTGTCCAATCTAGAAGCCCTATAATTAGTTCAGTCGACGGTCTATATTGAGCTCTTATTGCATGTTACGGTTACGGTTAATCATTAAGGTCGGAAAACAGAGATGTTCCGCCTATAGTTCACATAAACCTCAGCGCCAATATCTAAAAGGTAAAACCGTAGTTATCGCTAACGGCAAATAAAGCTATCCATAGTCAAGTGCTGCGAAAACGATAACGGCTCTAGTTAGCCAAGAGAGCAAGCGACTAATTGTGTAATCTCATATGAGTGCCTACTCCACCCATGTTGTAAACAAAGCAGTGCGTATGTTAACATTTACCATACGATTTAATATAAACTTTATCGTCATAACCTGAAACATCTAAAAATAATGCATAAATATTTTCGATTAATATGTCGAAACCGAAACAATGTTTTGTATTGTTTTGCACCAATGTCAGACAGATGTGATATTTAAAAACAAACTCAAAACGTGGAACTGTGTATGTGAAAATCTTTAAGTGCTCTAGTATTTGATGTCTTTAAAGTATTCATAACAGACAAATTAAATAATATCGTCTTCTAGTTAAGGACGCCTTAATGTCATGCGTATACCCATACTTTACCGTATAAATAAATTATAACCCGTTATATTAAAACCTGTTTTTGATACCAAGAAATGCACGTAGCGCAAAATTTACAGGTCTATTTTTATTCCGTTTAGTTTTTGTTACAACTATGTATTCACACAACAGGCGGTTCCCAAAGCCGTGACGTATTTAATTAGCGCCCCGCCTGTACGTGACGTGTAAGTGAGTCTTCTATCTCGTCTATTTTCATTAACATCCTGCTAATTGTAATGTCTACGGTTCGACCTTTTCAATCTTCAAATTAGCCGACACATTATGCCCTAATTGAAACAGTAAAATAAACCTTATTTGGTCATTTTCTCGGCAAAACTAAAAGCATACATTAGGCAAATATGACAGATACATTGCCCTCATTAGCGACCAATTAGCGGCACTAAAGTTCACTAAACATAGATAGAGATAGAAAAAATAAAGTCCGTCTCTGCCTGTAATGGTTTGCTTTTAACTCCTCTTATCCATGCAACGGTTTCTGTTGTGGTTCTTACTGATGGGGCTTTAAAGACATGTTTGTTAAAGCTTTTACGTGTTAAATTCAACTATGAAACTATGGCAAAGAAAAGTTGCTAAACATTACCAAAGTCTGTATCAACATAAAATAGTAATGAATTCTTTTATGAATTACCTATTACTAAGTAAAGTGATGATATGCCTAGTTACAAAATAATTAATGATTACGTATTTAAAAAACATCTAAATAAACATTCAAAATTCAAGTAGGAACCTAATACTTAACCACAACCTAACCACAACAAAGATTAATCATACTTAATGGCAATTTTCAATAATTCGGCGCGTCTGCCGCCACAATTAGGAAATATCTGAGTCAATTTACGTAGGCTTGGGAACACACAAACACGACCAATTTGAGAGTTCAGACAATCTAGTGTATGTACCTACTTACATATATTATATAACAGTACGTCGTTGTTTGCTAACATAATACGTACACCATCGATGGAACAAAGGAATTAGTTCGGCAAACAGATCGGGATGGCTGCGGTCGGCGCCTTGTTTCCGTCGAGGTCAACTGGTTTTGGGAACGGTGAGAGTCACAACAAAACCTGAGCCTGCCACTTGGATCGAATTCGTGGTTCGTGTAAAATGTTCGGATGCTTTGCAGTCAGATAAAAAAATTTGCGGAAGAATCTGCCTATCAAAGAGCGAATACATTTATTGTGACAATTTTAAAACTTTATAAGCCACGTACATAGATACAAATAAGACATGCTAGCATTGATCACATAAGACTGTCACAATGGACCGCTTTTTAGTTTGCATATCCAGTAAAACTGAAGAATTATTTAGCTTCAAAAGTTAATACGCCGTTCTGGCATTATAACTTTATCAAGTTTCAGCTAATTGTATAAGTAAAAAGAGTAATGTATAGAATGGTTTATTGACAGCCGAAAACACTTGATGATATAATACCGCGCCCATTCCATAAAAGTAATTAATTGTTGTATTAACTGCTAGCACTTAACCAGAGACGAGCGACGATTGAAGTAAGCTTGCAGCAAGAATTAGAACAGACAAAAAATAGGCAGAACACGCATACTTCATCTTCAACTACAGTGTCGCATGTGCGTTGTCGTTGCTTAACATCAGGCAAGTTGTAGTCAAGCGTAAGCCTATAAAAAAAAAAGTGTCATTTCTTCCCAAATCCCAAATGTTTAAAACTGTTTAGGAAATATCAATTTAGAGCTGCCACACTTGGGAAATATGTGCCAAATTTGGACTGTGGGCATTTTGATGACAGTGCCAGATGTGGCATCATGTGCAATAAGGGGTTAATAATGTTAAACAATACCTACACACATAGAAGTTTCTACTGTTCCTGAACATTTTGGCGTGGCATATAATGATATATTGTTATGAGTTATTTATCAAGTTAAGTGTTTTTAATTTAAACTTTTCATTGGAAAATAAGCAAAAATCATCACTACCGGCAGGATTGGAACCTGAATTTTCTATGTATTTTTCATTATCTTTGTAAAAGTTGGTACATTTTGCTCCTAATTTCTACACATAAGTGTTAGTTACCTATATAACATAGCCACTAATCATGTTATTTGGTGCCAATAAACTGTATACTCATTTATAAATAACATAGCCTGCCCTCCACAACACAGGTTATCATAGTGTCGAGTGCAGTGAACATATTGTTATAGTTCATTAGTGTTTCACTTAAATAAATTATTTATTATAATTATTATTAATTTACTTGGTTCTTATAAAAGTATTGTAGTAAGAACATGAAATTTTCCTATAATTTTAAAAGCTGTTAATTAGCATATGTATTTGGATAAATAATTTGAATGTACATATTAGCGAAACTATTAGATCATAGCTCAAAACGTGTGTAGCTATTTTACTTGTCAACGTGTTATTTATCTTTCAACTTACAAACATATATCAATAGTTTAATCCGGCCGTTCTCGCCACGAGCAAATGTTCAAGAGCCGATATGTAAACATTTCAATATGAAGTAAACATTTGTTCAGACTCGCACGACGAACGGTTTGCAGAAAATCCCAAGAAGGGGTTTCGTAGCATCGAGCACACAATGACGAGAGCTACAATTATAGGAATGGCCGAACTCTATGGATGCGTTGATTGTTTCATTGTAAACTGTGAGACTACTGACACAGCTGTTCCGTAGGGATGGTTACTCATGCACAGGTGAAAATCCCATTTTTGTTTCACTATCTGACGAATCAATGGATTCCCAAGTGAGTTAGCGGATATACGCGTCTCATAACCCTCTACGCTACCGCTACGAAATAAATCACTGTTTTTTTCGTAACCACTACGAACACACTCAGAATACAGAATGGAGCGGGGAATGTAAACACTCTCTCACCCGAAAATGAGAGTGATTTCTCAATAAGCCGGAAGATATGGTTTTTGCATTCATTTACATAAACATAATGTGCAGACAACTGAAGATGAAAGAGTTAAGCGTTGTTAAACATGAATATTAGGTACTCGGATAAGCAATGTTTGGCAGCAGACTCAAATGTTTATAACGTATATCATAGCTACAGTAACCGGAATCTTTCTATTTCACAAAACTGCTAAACATTCAAATATAGCCATGGAAATTCGCAACGGTATAACTAAACGTTTTCCGTAAATTTCACGCTTCATGACAAAGAGTGTTTTTCCCAAACCGCCGGAAGATATTAGTGACCGATTTAGATTGAACCGAACCAGACACGCCTGGACTAATCTGGCCAGACCTACATGAAGTGTATACTTAGTAGATGTGTTCACGGCGCGATGAGCCACGCTTCACATAACAATGCGATTCACACACTTGCACCGAGGCTCAGAATGTTTGTGTTGGATCCGACTCACCCAAATGTCCACCATATGTCGAGGCACATGACGTTGAGCCAAGCAAACGCTGCCATGAACCCGAAGTAGATCCCGTACCCTGCGAAAATCATTATTTTTGCCTTATTTTAGTGATTAATAGATAAACAAAAATGGCGCATAAGGAAATCAGCAATTTCGTGGTTTGACGCCTTATTTTTAAGTAATGTGTGAATTTTCAATAGTTTAGCCGTAAAAGAAGCCATGGTGATGAAATCAGAGACGCGTGCAGAAATAATGATACTGGGGGGTCACGCACATGACCCTCAGTTATGAGGAGTACGACTCAAGGATTTTAAGAAAACAGTAATTATAATAGATTGTTCGTTCCACACACTCCCAAATTAACTAGCCTCGCGCTTCAATATAGATGGCCTATCAAATATGTTAGTGCTTGCCTTCATGCTTCAGTTTTGTAGCTATAAAGTACAGTTATCGCATAATAATGGATCGAATTTAGATTGAGCTATGCTATTTCTAATAATTATTATAGAGAAGCCTTCTAAGAAGTTAAAAAAATAAAAAGAATGTCTTATGTTGCGTGAAAATGTATATTATCCGTCTTTTCATTAAAATATGTGATCAAAAAATAATAATAACGTCTTGATAACTTATAATGATACTGTAGTGTATGTTATTCATGAATTCAATTCTAAGAATAATAACCTGCATCGTTATCTATGAATCACTTCATTGATTGTTGATAAACTTATTATTAGCAGGAATACTTAATTGCGATGTATCTGCTATTTATTTACAAACTTATATATTCTCTGAAGTACGTTTTTTGGCACTATGGTTAATATAAGGTCTTTACCTATGAAATTGCCGATTTGTATGACGAAATTGAGAAAATTTATATAAATGTCTAAACAGATTCAGATGCAATTGATAACTATAGTTAGATGGAAAAAAAGCTATGCACTGCGTATATCAATTTCTCAAAAACAGAGTATATGATAAAAATATACCTAGTTAAAGTAGTGAAACCGACGACACATTGAAAGAGGTGTTTTTAATGACTTCCCTATAAGTAATATGCACTAGTAATAATTTTTTTTTATCTAAAAGGTACATAATTCAGCAATTGATACAATAAAAATTGTATTTAGAAAAAATATAGCTGCACGTAAAAGTTACAAACAGATTAAAATGTAAGAAAAAAACGGCAATTTCATAGGTAAAGACTAGTAACTACGTGGTAGGTATGTAGATAATAAAAAACGAACATATTACCTTTTTATCACTTTTTTGTAGTCAAATCAAAGGTATTTTTGTACGTTTACGTTCTTCGTAGAAACTAATATTTATCCTTCGAAAAACGAGGTACAATTGATTTTACTACGGTTACGATCAATCACTCATCTCACACGCTTTTGATAACACAGTAGTTTTTTTATCTGATTATTATCTAGAAGAACTAAACGTATACCTACCTACTAAACCAAAGTGATAAGCACAGTGTAGTGTCGTTAATACGATTTGTATGATATACAGAAGCATAGATCATACATATGGTTGTAGTCAGTGGCTGTCTACGTGATCTAGATGAAAAACGGAATACAAACATTTTACCCTATTAACAGGCAACACTATTTTACATCATTTTTAGTTTGCAAGAAACCGAAGGACACACAAATGTGGAATTCGGTACATAATGTTTGAAAACAGACATACATAAATTTTATCCCATTCTGACAAAGTCATACACCGGTCAAATTGATTACCCAAATCATTAATTATATAAGACTTACCCAGCATAGTACAGATCTTCTTATCAGGGACCAGGCTGTACTGCACGCGGGCCAGGCAGGTGAATGCTAGCAGCATCATGCTAACGTGGCAGATGAGAGTCCGGCCGTGGAGGTTCCTCAGCTCGGGCAGGGAGATGTAGACGATGAGGGTCAGAGCCAGACATACGCTGGATATGCTGATCAGCTGGGGAGGAAAGATGTTTTAGATTATGGTTCGTTTTTGAAGGATGAACGGGTATAAAAACAGAAAGGTGCATTCCTTTGATTACCCCTTTAAAAATATCAAATGCATCGAGTGGAAATAAAATGAGCTAAGAGTGAGAAAAAACCTCTTCAAACTAATACAATATAAATTTATTGTACACCAGAAAGTACATAAATAAAACAGATTAAAATATAACTGAACCTAGGTACATTGGTCGGCCTTACAGCATAAAGCGATCTCTTCCAGGCAAGTAATGGGATGAAGTATTTATTTATTTATTTATTTATATATGCTATACACAATAGGTACAAAATTACATTTTAGAACTTATTCTATAAGAAATGAATTGTGTGACCCTGTTGCTTGTTTAGTTTAGGGCATTGCACTTTTCTTACAATATCAACTTAAACACTATTTTACTTATACTAATTTAGTTACTTACATGGCTAAATACTTAATAATATCCTTTAAAAATTGTAAACATTATGTACATAGTTTTATGATAAATATAAATATGTATGAGATCTGTTATCTATGACATTATATTGCGATATTCTTACAAACATAGTAATGGGATGGATGTACCATTTTAAGAAAACTATTGAGTACTTGTAGGTACTATATTTATAAACATGCACATGAACTTATATGCAGGATTACAAAACATGCATTACAAAACTAGATTAGCGAATGATATCAGCGTAATGTACTTAGACGCATATCAGTACATATTCCCGGTCTAGAGGAAGTTCACGAAGATAATAAAAAATATATCCCGATGTACATGCGATCCCGACATAAATACTGAATTATTCCATAATGTATGAATGCAATACTTAGCTGTGATATTGTACTACGAGTAGCAACAAAATGGTTTTACCCGGGTTTATAAAAACAAGATATAAGTAGATATTCCAAGCATGTCCCCAGATACTGCGTGCGTTACCACATACTCTTATTATGCATTGTAATTAGTAGTTACATCTGTTATTAAGTGTCTACTGCTGCACTACAATACAAGGCAATTTGCTTATGAATTGAAAAACAGCAATGATCATATTAGTTTGTTCAACTGGAAGGATTTAAATGTACATATTTAATTTTGAAACCAATGTACAATTAAGACTTTCAGTAACATTATTAAATCTAATATTTTCTTGACAGAAAATCAAATGAACCTTCCTTACAGCAATTATATTTCAAATCAGGACAAAAAATCTGTTTAAAATATAACATATTGTCTAAAAGTCTATTGTAAACACAACAACAACAACAATGTAAATCATACAATCCGATATAATGTAAACGCCAGACGTAAAACATATTGAAATGTATATTTGTATTACACACTGTGACTCATTCATATAGAGCTTTACCGTAATTACGGATACAGCTATTATCCTAGAGTGGTAATAAATCGTTTATTGCAATATAAAGATAAAATTGACATAAAAGTAAAATAAAACTTAGTAATAACACTCAACTTCCGATTTAAATAAAAGCTTTAGGGCGATAGTTGCAACGTTTCAATAATTTAAATAGAAAAATCTGTATAGGTAATTGGAAATTCATTGCGGTTATCAGAAACTTTACATACGTTTATGTTGTATTAAAATATAAAACGTTTCGTACGTCAGTCATCGCTCGCGTCCAATAGACACCAGTAAAACTTTTAGCCAGAAAACATTTGCATTACCAAACCTACTGACCTACTAGTCACGCAATCAACTCTGAATTAAATTCCAATCTAAATAAACTTGTACATTCCATTTGGAGAACATTGACTTCAATATTGAACATTGATTGATTCAAATATTGAAGGTAACAAAATTAATGTAAACTTTTTATTTCTTTGAATCGTATCAAATGTTATTTTCATAATTATATAAGTGAATATATGTAACTTTTGCATCACAAATACGGCGATGAGAGCGATTCTTGGTAAATTCTATTAATATCTACCGTTCATGTGATAGGTTGGCTCTTATTTAATGCACGTTAATGTAAACTTTTGATAACTAATGCTTTAAAAATTTCAAATGATCACAGGAATGAGGAATTGGAATAAGTGCCTACTTACGTGATCGTCCATATTTTTGCTTATGTTTCATCGATTCGTAAAAATTTGATGGTATAGTAAACATGGTTTATAGTTTGTGATGAAAACTAAAGAAAACTTGGCTCCGATTTATAAAATCTCTTTGAATATTCCATTAGATCAACAAGAAAGGAAAACACATAACATTTGAGTAGAATCTTATTTTTGACACTGATATAGTAGGTACCTACTTGATGTAAATTCACATTTTACCGATTTGTCTCGTACCTAAGTTGTGTGGTGGACGAACTAGAACTACTTATATGTACATAAAACATATCGTCTAGGCATAATGGGGAGATTTATGTGTTAGTTTTTTATGTGAAATCAGAAATCCAGGGCCTAAGAGATCATTATTATTGTAGCTTTAGAATCTAGGTACTATAATACTCAAAAACTACATATGTACATATATCGTATCGTCACAAAGTCTTCCAACTTTACGCTACGTAAAACGCTAGAAAATCTAGAAGATAACTTAATTAGATACTCACCCAAAACGATATAGCAAAGTTCTTATTCAGCTCTCGAGCCGGCACGAAGCATATAGCCGAGGTGATGAAAACATCTCCTTCGATACAATGTCTGTTGTCAAACGTCTCTATGCAGTAATGGTCATCAGTGGCGACAGCTGAATGCATGAGCCCATATTGGTCGAGTTCGTGAAAATCTCGGGCCAGTGTTCGGTCGAGCATAATCTTGCCTTTCGGACAGCGCAGGTTCTCTCGTACACCCATGACATCTGGGAAATGAGAAATAGTTGATAAATACCTATTTGTATATATTTGTACAATATAGAATATTACTGTCACTAAAGCATTAACTTTTAAGGGTGGCTTTAGTACCTAAAACCTACATTAAAAACTAAAGTTTGTACATATTAAAATGGAATTTATAATAGTAGCTCCGTATAAGATTTTTATGTATAGTCAAGAAAATTCTCTTACTTATAATTAAAAAGGTATGCAAAAAATATATGGTCACGTATTTTGAGAATAACTAACTTTTAACTGATATTATATGTAACAGAGTTGAGAAGAGTTATATTCTTATTCTATCCTATCCTATGGCTTTTGGAAATTTGTGGGAATAAAAGCGGTTCCTCACAAAATGTTCGTCGCCCGATTACGAAATACTTATCGTTTCGCATAAAAATTAAAATTCATATTGTATTGCCAAAATATTGTATTGCGTTGTGTAAATCTTCTTAGTCGGAATAGTTGCCAGAGTTTTATGTAAAAAAAGGACTCATTAAATCTGAATGGGATAATAACTAAATTGCAAATTTATTCTTTTATTTCAACGCATAAAGTTATCCGTAGACATTATTAATGTTGGGAATAACTCATATTATTACAAAAACCACGACATTTTTATATTATACAATAAGATAAAAAGTCAAGCAGGAAAACAAATGCTTTTATTATCAAAATATTGTACCGTAGAAAATACAATATTCCTGACCTGCGTTGTTGCCACAGCTTCATTATAAAATAATATATCTATATATATAAAACTCAAAGGTGACTGACTGATTGACTGACTGATATAGTGATCTATCAACGCACAGCCAAAACCACTGGACGGGTTGGGCTGAAATTTGGAATTAAGGTAGAGTTATGACGTAGGCATCTGCTAAGAAAGGATTTTTGGATATGCCACTTTTAAAGGGATTAATAAGGGGATGCAAGTTTTACTTCTTAATGCGAGCGAAGCCGCGAGCACCCACTAGTAATAAAATAAAACTGGACCAGTGCAAGTCGGACTCGCAAAAGAAGGGTTCCGTATCATTAAAATAAATTAAACTTACTCGTAATCATATTATTGGTATGTTGTCGAATCGTTTTTTTTATATGGTGTTAGAATAGGATTCTAAACGATATAGGAAACTAGAAACTTTATATTTGAAAGGGCTCCTATCAAATCCTTTTTTTTCTGAATTATTAATAATTTTCCCAATGTACGGTGTAAGCAGAACAGAACTCAAAAAAATATACCGACGTATAATGAGTAAATGATATTTATCAAATAAATCATTAGGTAATCTTCCCCAATACAAGATTATTGAACGTAAATACATATCAAAGAAAGAGAAAATGCTGATAAATATTCTTCGATCAACAATACCATGTTGATCGAAGTAAATATTCAAGCCGCAAAAACAATGTTGGGTACATTGTTTTTGCGGCACGGATAACAAAAAACTACACCATATGTACCTACATTTATCATAAGGAACAGTCACTTTACCAAATGCATTGTTAAAATGTCCGGTTAGACGGTACAAAAAAGTCCAAATACGTCATAAATAACCGAGTTTGAATTGATTAAATTGTTACTATAGGCATTTTTAAACACGAGTACTTACTTAATGTAGGTACGAATAATTGCAACTTGTAGTACCAACAGTATACAAAGTTACGATTGCATATCGGAAACTGATTGTAACAATTTCACAAAATTGGTCAAGTTAATTTGTTTGACGTTCTACACACGGTATATAAGAACATTGAACATTAAATTGCAAGTAAAATACCGGACATACCTCCAACTCCGTAATCTTTCAAGGGATCCATGTATACGGAGATGTTGAAGGGGATCTCGTCGTCCCCGGCGACACACGTGCTGATGGGGCTGTTGCAGCGCCGCGTGCGGTAGTGCTGCCCCACTGGACAGCACTTCCTCACGCAGAAGGCACCGTACGCTGCGCAGTCCTCGGAGCAGGCGCGCGCCACCAGCCCCGCTCGCCCATACTGCTGCTCCACGCACCACTCGCCCTCACGCACCGTGCCACCTCCACCGCCCTTCTTAACCACCTTCAGATCACCACCGACCACTTTCAGCGAATAAAACTTCTGACTCAGCTCCACCGCATATTGCTCTTCTTTACACTCTAAATCGGTCTCCACTTCGTAAACAGAACCGCTGCTCACATTCAGTCTTTTCAATAACGTTTCTTCGGTGATCGCTCCATTACTCTTTTTGCATAAATGTAAAACCGTATCATAATTATGCCCTTTGGGGCAACACTTTCTGATGCGGTGAAGCTTGAGATTCGTGTCCGGTTCTCTAACGGTCTCATTGAGTACGCAGGATAGGCTTACGACTTTGGAAATATCCGAATTGACGGTCCCGTTATTTATTTCTAAGAAAAGTCTTTCGTAACAGTCGTCGCCCGAGGTAGACAATCTGATTTCGAGTTCCTCCGAGGTATGGTTCACGGAGTCGAGAACGCACGACCGGTTGGGGTTCCCGTACACCACGGGGACCGCGTCTCCGACTATTAGCGGGGATCTGGACACATTGTAATTACTCTCAACACTCTCACGATCCAGACACTCATACCGCACATCGTCTTCTGCGTCCACAGCTCGCACGAGTCCCTGGTCTTTGAGGCAACACTTGTGAAAAGCCGGCGTCGAGTCGCCTGCATCACCACTGGCACTGACACTCAGATATCCACCGATAACTAGAAGGAGCCACATTTTTAAATGTTTACGAAAACGTCGGATTATTCACAGCAGGTGGTACGTGTGGGTGCCCGTGAGCATTGTTTATGAGTGTTGGTGCGAGCGTGCGCTGCGGCCGGCGGCGGCGGAGTGAGGCGGCCCGCGCCCGCAGGCTGCTGCGCCCTTGACTCGGCCCGGAGCCTCCGCACCACCCTCACGCGCACAACCAGATTCACCCAAACACTGACCACGCATCACCGGAACCACACTCGCTTACGCACGATACTTTTAATCAGACGACTCTCACAAAAATATTGACAATACGTGCAAACCCGAAACTTTGTTTCTGTTATTTTCTTGACCGAAACGCTAAAAGCGCGTCATTCGCGTCGTGGGTTTCTTAAGACTACCGATTGAAGTGTTTACACACCTATCGCAACTGATAAAAAATGAATCGGGCGGTTGATATGCGATTTACGTAGAATTTTAGTGCAAATAAATATAATGACTCCTATGACTACTCTAATCTGTAGATTGATATGAATGATAGATAATAATAAAGCTTAAATAGATTTCAATTTATTTGAATGTTTGGTAACGTGTGAACAGTAACATTTTTTTAAATGATTGTGCTACCGGTTTACAAAGCGGTTTCCCATAACCGGCAGATAAATTATTTTTTTTTTGGCAGACAATCTGCCTGATGGTAAGCAGTCACCGTCGCCTATGGACACTTGCAACTCCAGAGGTGCTGCAGCACTTTGCCAGCTTAGAGAAGTGTTTGGGAATACCCTTTTTTAATCTCCCCATATTGTAGCTCCGTGGAAAGACCTCAGGGGGTAGATCGTTCCACATCTTGCAAGTTCGCGGAAGAAACGACCGATGAACCAGACTGTGTGGGAGCTCCAATTTTGCAAGATGTGAGGATGAGCTCTTTCACGGTGCCGAGCAGTCCGGTGATGACATTGAGTTGCCGGAATTAAATTAAAAATCTCTTCAGAACACTCCCCAAAAAAGATAATTTCAATAGCAAACACCTAAGTTTTAATAATAAGCTATCTATGGGCATAAATAAAATTATAGAATTGGCTTATAAATTTATTTAAAAAAATACAAATTCAGGTTTAATCAATATTCGTATTCTTAACTAGCTAAAATATTTTATTATTACATACTTGACTTGTAGAATTGGCACATAAAGTAATTACACAATTAATAAAATCGGTATATGAAATAAACGTTGCTTACAGTAGGTATATAATTTTGTTAGAACCCAGAAAGTGTCCACCATAAAAAACCTCTCCTAAAAAAAAAATAAGAGTCGCAGTTACCTTTATGAAGATTTTTTTACATGGAGCCAATAAAATAACCTAACGTGATGGCAAGTTACAAAAATTACATAAAGGTATCACCTTCTTTTGTTTACAATTTTTATACTTCAACAAGAGTTTATGCTTACACCCTGTAAGTAAACCTACCCTACAAAGAACTAATATTTGAGTAACATTACTTATCTTCCACGTTAGCAAAGTTACCATAGATAAGGTTTCTTAGTAAAATCATAGACTAAAATCTATACAAAGCAAGCACAGATTATGTCAACTGATAAAATATTCAATAAATAGTTTGAGACTGATTTTGTTCTTAGAATTACTAAAAAGGCCTTAAAGAGGCTCGTTTTAAGTATGTTTATTTATTTTAAACTACATTGTGATGGTCGTTTTAAGATAATATGAGATAAGTTACTTCAACATGGCAATAACAGAAATACTTATTATGTACATATTTATAAAATAATGTTAAAATGTTTATTATTTTGTTCGTAGATCTATGATTAATATGGCTCATTCTGTTTTTATTAACATACTATGTCCAGAAAAATATCTTATTAATTACTTATACATACGAGATTCTTACTTAACCCTGTCATAGAGTTTTTCGTTAAAGTATTAAAATGTTAAATTATAATTAAACATTGAATATTTCCAGTCAATTTAATATCATAACTCCTGGAACATACCTACACAAAGAAGAGTGCCTCAAAACACAGGGCTTCTAAACGACAAATTTAAGGCAGGATTCGTAAGACTAGCTAGTTTTGTGATCATGCTATATCTACGCTACATTCTAGTCAGCTACAACTGAGGCTACCAGAAAACCATTATAAAAGTATATAATTATCAAGAAAATATTGAAAACCACTTTAAAATATGGGAACAGTAACTATGCCTTAAGTAAGTCAAACACTATTCACTGTTCAATCTATTTTCACTGGATACAATAGTTTTCTGGCAGCCCTTCAGAGGTTCTCAGGGTTATTTTTCTGAAAGAAGTTGTTGGTTCATAATTTATTGAAAAAAAGCAATTTTAAAACTAAAAATAAGGACATGAATTTAATAAATATATCAATGCCATGGTGTTGAATGAGTATCACATTTTTTACAAAAACATTCACCTTTTTCCTCTTTAGATGTTAACAATTTTATCTAATGAATGTCTTGCATACAGTCTATATTTGCTACAAAGTCTAATTTACTGTATAATCCCTATTATTGTTATTTTGCATAAGAGCATCATCTAAGGAGATATGAACCAAAACCTCTTTTAGAAAAACGTCACCGTCTCCTCTTAACTAACTAACATTTAAAAGCAACAACTAAAAACCTACAGATTTAATGGCATCCACAGCTCTTTACCACCATGTTTTTGTACTTGCGGAGAATCACGTTCGAGTCGTCGGTGTAATAGAGGACGGAGATAGGAGACAGCTTGATGGGCGCGCAAGATGGCTTCGGAACCTGGACAGGAAGAAAACAGTTATATAAATAAAATAATTAGTGGTATATTTGGTCACTAACGCGTAGCCTTTTAATGGTGGCTTTAGACAACAACAGATTACTATTGTTCTACGATTTTAGGAAATTCACAAAAGAAATATAACTGTGTTGTGTATGAATAAGTAACCGATTTTTATTGCCAGTAGGCGATGAACTTTTTTCAAAACTTCTGTTTTTTATGTCGAATTTCTTTCAAATTTTCAATTTCAAATCAATAGTTATTCATTAGTTACCCTTTACACTGTATAAAAAATGTGATGTAATTATACTTTCTGAAGAAAAGAACGCGTTTATGTCTTTTGTATGACGTAGCAATTTCGTAAACGTCATTGTAATGAAAGTTGTAAACAAAAACAAATAGAATAAAAGATAAAGTACAACTGTATATTTCAGTATATGCAGTATGTGCCTATTAGTAGCTAGTTAGATAAAACAATATGTAAATGTAGATAAGGTCCCCGATATTGTCCGGGGTTTCAAACATATAAATAAAAATAATAAAAAACCGCGACCAAACTTCGTCCTATATTTTGTTACGCTCTAATATCAGTACATAGAAAACACGCTAGTTTCAAAATCAAATCTCTTCTCATCCCAAAAATCGCAGGAACATTCTTAAAAGGAAATTTAGAAACTCTGGTGCATGTTTATCCGTTTTTCATACTTGAACGGATTTACCAATTTCAATAAAATTTTACTTCGAGATAGATACTTTACTTTTTATAATGTTTCAACGCTGGTAGCCGCTAGCCGTGCAATTTCTTTCACAAAATACAGTAAGAAGTTAAACCTGAAAAAGATATGTATCTATCAGGACTACCCCATCAGTAATGTGCCGGAAAGGCAAACACTGTCAGTCAATATGTGTCTTGTTCATATAGACCATGTATAGACCCCAACTTATTTACGGTGCCTCGATAAAGAGCCAATATACTGACGTCTTCCCTGAAAGGGGTTAGAAGTCAAGGTCTGTAACCTTTTGCTAAAATGTTTGATTTCCATGTCAATCACAGTTGACGTCTTGTTTAGATAAAAAAAGGAAATTATTATTGTTATATGATCTTGGAGCTTCAAATAAATCACGCAAAAATAATAGCTTGCAGTGTATCCAGAGCCTCAAATAATTCCTAGTTAATCAGGTTTTAAAAGTAATCTTCTTATACCACTTTAATCCGCTGTCACGCTGACGCTTTAGTATAAAAATATAACCGAATATAGTTAAAAAGTCGAAAAAAACATAGGCATTAACGTCTAAACCCATCTTAATTTTCCGGCTTTGAAACATTATTGTGATGTGGTAATTGTACAGATTTTTTGACTTAGTTAAATTAGTAAACGCAAACGGTTCAAGGGTTCTTAAGATCAAGTTCTCGAATTTAAGTTGTCAAGCTCTCACCTTAGTAGGGTTGAGTAGATGCACCAGAGTCTGCACGATGGCGTGGTTGGTTGCGTTCTTGTGTGCGTTCAGAGGGAAGTTGCACTCGCCGCTGCAGTAGAATGCACCGTAACCGTCCGGGGCTATTATCCAATCCTGTGGGAGGATTATTAAGAGATATATTTGTATGTTAAGTGAATCATTCTATACATACTTTAAGAACGTATGGAGAGCACATGACAAAATAGTAGGATGAGTATTAGAACTATCAAGAAAATCTGCAAAACTATTCTCTCAACATTAATCTACAGAAAACGAATACACTATCCTGCGAAGCCGAAAAAGATGTCATTGATCAATTCATGTCATTTTAGTCCTTTTTCTTTTAAAGGTCTTTTTCTTGTATCATGAGAACATTCCAGCAAATTCGATCAAATCGTTAAATGTCTAAGGTTGATGTCGTATGTAAACAAGCTTACCTGCCATTCTAAATCCTTAAAGCTAACGTATAGTGTCTGAATTTCACAGCTTCTCGTCGTCCAGTGCGACGTATCTGAAAACAAAAAATAAAACATGAACACAATGTCAAAATAACAGTTACCTACGTAGCGCCCGTAACCAGGGTAGTGGAGGCAGTTGCATGCTATTAACAATTGTAAGCGACCACTGTCGATGTAGTCAGTCTTTGAATGGTTGACCAAAAAGTGGCATTCCATAGTAAGGTCAGAGAGATTATGGAACTCTCTACCTGGAGCCCTGTTTCCCGAAAATTATAACCCAGGGGTCTTCAAATATAGAGTAAACAGGTTTCTCCTAGGCAAACGTGCAACATCTTAGACTACATTGTTACTTAATATAGGGCAGGCTGCAGTCAAACTTAAGCCTATTACGAGTGTAAAAAAAATAACAAGCATGTTATAACCGATGACTAAAATCAAAGTATTAAAAAGGCTGCCTTCCACTATCACGCCGCGAGGTTCGTCAAGACTCTTCTAAATCTAGTTTACCTGTGAGTGGATTCCTCAAGTAGTTCTCCGAGTATCCATGGTTCCGCCAGCGCCGCGCCTCTCGCTTCCTCCTGGCGCCCGCGTCCGAGGTGCCAAGCTTGGGCCCGCTCTTGTAGAAGGCAACCAAGAAGGGTTGCTTGCCTTCCACTATCACGCCGCGAGGCTCTTCGAGACCAATCTCTTCGGGCTTTACGTTGCGTTCTATGGAATAACAATTAATTTATGATGTGCCTATGAAATTGGATTGGTATTAAGTTTATATTAAAAGTTTTTATGAATCAAATAAAAGGTTTTTTTTTACTGACAGAAGCGTCCCTACAACGATAAGGTAAGTCTAGTTTCTCCTACTTTTTCTTCTCGCTAGGACAAAATTTTAAATCTGGCAAAACTTGGTAAAGACCCGCATATAAAGACAGAAGAACAAAAACGAAAGACAGAAGTCTGCTACAATACCATAATTCTAGAAGTGTTCAACGTAAAAAGCCTCAAAAAGGATCAAAAATAAAATTTATTTAAAAAAAATCAAAAACAGACTTGAAGCCTGCTGTCACTAAAAAAATAATAAATTATTTATTTTCATTTGCGACTTCAAAATTTTGAGAAACAAGAGTTGGAAGTAAATGATCTATCAAATTATTGAAACTTACAATCCTTTAAGAAGTCTTATTGAAATCTGTAATATTTGGAGTAAAAAAAAACTTTTAGAAGACTTCCAACAGCTGTTCCATATATTTTGTCGAACATCTTCCATACTTTTGTATGGAACAGCTGATTTTTTTTCCACGAATTTCCAATAGTTGTATAACCAAAGTTGTTGGTATAGATGTACTAAAGCCACCCTTAAAAGGTTGTGCGTTAGTTACCAGTTACCCTGTATATATTTATAACTTATTGTCTGTGACTGTACCAAACTAAATAAAATTAAAAAATCAATATAATCATGTATATTCCTTGACCTGGCTGCGAGTGCGGATGCATGGTGATGAAGAAGCCGCGGTTGTCAGCGGGGGAGGTGAGCCAGCTCCCCAGTGCTGACGTCACGTTCAGCTCCAGCCAGCCCTCGGAGCCAGCCGTCGTGTTCACTGACGCAACCTCCTCCAGCTTTAGTATACTGGAATATAGACAGAAGAAAACTGGTTTAAAATCATTCAAATTTACATAGAATGTTATATGACACTAGTGGACGCCTGCGGCTACGCTCGCTAGCCACCATACCAAAATTCATGAGGTTTTGCGGGATAAGCGTTTAAATAAACAGAGAAACGGGTAAACAGATAAACAGACAAAAAATCTATAAATTGTTGGATCGTGTTTTGTTATCAATCTTCAATGTTCAGACTTTCGACCCTCTTCAGCTTTATTATGTATATTTGTATAAAGACCTACTTGTATTTGTAGCTGAATATTATAGTGTAACGTTTCCTAAAACTATAGGTAATACAATAGACAATCTATAAGTGACTCCCGTCAGGATCGATCTTGTTGCAAAAAATTTACTACTATTGACTGTTCAGAGTGGAAACGCAGCAAGTGCATTAGGTACCTTTGCACCGAGGCGAAAAGAGGCGGGTTTCGATTAGTCATATAATGGACGGTATATTGTATATGTTTGTAATCTTTTAATTTGTTATTTATTAGTAATTTCTATATTGTTTGTTAATTAAATTCTGAGGCCAAAAAGGGTGTTATACACAGTAAAGAAGAAGACGTCATGAATCACAATCATAATCAATTTATTGGTAAAGCCAATTTACACGTCACACATACGGAGGCTGAAGACCGGTAAGGATGGGTACTTTGGACACACATGAAACTATCAAATAACCATGAAAAAACTCGCCCTTAAGTTTTGATTTCATTGTTAGTTAACAATGATTAACAGTCTGTAAATCGACTCACCCCATGTTATCCACGCTAATTACTCGATGTGCGACAACAGTATAGAGACTGGTCGGGTCGTCGCTCGGTGTCGGTGTCTGGTGAAGCCTCAGCTCAGCTGTTAGCAGGGCGGAGGCGTCTCCAGGTGTCCCGCCCACCTCGAACCACACGTGTCTGCCGTGCCCGTGCCGCAGTGCGCCTAGGTGGTGCCCTGGAATGTAATAAACCAGAAATTAAAGTAATAGTTCGAGCAACTTGTTTTTTTTTAAATTGGGATAGGTTTACGCTTGACAACAGCCTGCCTAATTTTAAGCATTGCTGCAGCCTAGGGTGTAACACGTTTACCTTCTTACGTTATTTGGTGCGGATATATGCGCCAGGTAATCAGTCAAACGTGGCCGAGTGATTAAGACATCGTAACGTTTCCAGAAATATGCAGATTGGAATCGTGATCGTAGTGATTATTTTAGCTCATTTCATGAGAGAACTTTGAGAGGGGATGCGTAAATGCATTTTCTCCACGTGAAAAAAAGGAACAGTTCAAGTTAGTAGATAATTAAGGCTGTTATCTCAAAAAAGTCATATTTCAGGGATCTTTGAGATCCTACTGTTGTTCAAATATGAGAGCTAGGATTCTATAACTCGTACATCTAACTTTCCATTCTATTCTGTACAATACCGCCAAAATAGATTTTTAATAGTATTATTAGTATATATTTTTAAGAGTAAAACCAAAGACGTAGTTATTCTATTCTACGCATCAGACAACCGCTAAAGCTGTTTTATTAATTTATCTTATTTAAATGATATTTATCTAACAATAGTCGTGTTATTTACATTCAAAGGATAGGCCACAGGTGTGCAGTCTAACCACTGGTAACTTGACACCCTGGCCAGGTGTATGTAATATATACTTGCCAATTAATATTCAAAATTAATAACTAAATACTATTAATTTACTTGTATTTACATAATGGTGCGTCATAGTACTGTGGTATTAGTTAAATCTATATATAGGAACATGTCTATTTATCCTTCTGTTTAGTAAGAGCCTAAGCTTATTTTTTTTTTTCAATTTACTTTCGGATCATAAGCATGTGGTACCACACCTAAGTACGTTCTTATGATTTTGGCATAAAAACATAGACACGTTCTAATTGTGTCTCTTGTGTCGTATGTCCTCATGACTGAGGGCCGTGACTCCCCCGCAGAATTAATTCGTTTGGAGAGCAAATCTACACTTAACTTGAAAATACAAGTCATTAGTGTAGGGCCGGATTCGAACCAGGTTGCGCCTGGATGAAAAGCAGACACTTGAACCGATGAGCCACACTCGCTTCATTCTCATCTAATTGTGTACTGCCTCCTTTTAGAAAGTCGGTTAAAAAGAAACATATTGTTAACACTGTACTTAGTACCTACTGAGTACAGTGATAAACAAACAAGCTTCCTCTAAAAGCGTGTTTGTACTATTTCTGGGTTCTTGCAATCAATTCGAGGAAAATGTATTTACTGAATGAGTTGAGTTATTTACATTGTTATTGGAGTTAACTACCTACATATAGTTATTTATATTATTGCTGGTAGATGTAATACAAGAGGCCCAGTAAACAGTTTCTAAGCAATCGTTTATATTGGTGCTAATTCGATGGCACACGCAATTAAACTAAATTACCACTAAATGGGTTTAGTCCCTGTCAAACTGGTTTTGTTATTCGAACTAACAAACTATTTTTACGATTAAACTATTTTTAGATCGAGACGACTGAATTGTTTATGGTCATTCAATTTAGTTGAAAACGTCAAAACGCTATTCGACGGCGCATAATTTAACGAAATTTCTGTCTAAAATTTGATCGCTAAGCGTCAAATTAGACAAAGCCTAAAACGTGGCGAATAAAATTTAGTTCCGTGTATTTGTATTGCTTGTATATGAGTTTCTGCTTTCAATTACAGCAGTTGCAATAGTTATCGCAATTCGTCCTGAAAGATATATCTAATTCGTCGTGGCAGCAGTAGTTTATCCATTGAAAGAATAAGTAAATAGCCAGTACCTGTTTTTCTTGAATTACATAGCATTATAATATGAAATAAGTCCCATGGTATGATTAAAAACTAACTACCATTTTACACATAAAAGATGTTAATTAGAACGAAAGAAAGAAATAATCATTAAAGATTAACTGGAAAACATTGAATAAATTAGCATAAATAGGTTATAATAATCAAAATGAAAAATAACAAAACCATTGTTGCTAGGGCAACGTCTCGGGAGTGATCAATGCAGATGATAATTTTTACTTGTTAATGGGCACAATACAAAGTTAAAAAAAATACAGTTGATACAAATATCATATACACACAGATAAAATATTGGGCAGTAATTAGTTATTTACTCCCTCTATTGTCCAGGTTTCAAACCTAATATTACTACTTGCCACTATTGGCGTGATGAACGCAACTCAATTTGGTTCATATTTTGGACCATAACCTTTTTAATTTAGTTCTGAAAAAACGCTGAATAGGTTATAGTTAGTTTTGCACCAAATTTAAAAAAATAGTCCAGCTAATTTTGGTTTGGTCCAATGTTCTCGAATCGCTGTCATTGTAACGTAAAAAGTCGTTTGTGAACAATGAACGCGCCGGCGCGTCGGCGTCGTTGGCCACACAGAGTTAGTTTTTGCTAAATGAATGGAATCGCGTATATGCGTTGCGGGACTTGCGGGCATCTCTCCAATACCACAAAAAACGCACAGACGCGTTATGGGCAGCCAACGCGTTAAAAAATGTTACTGTAAAACCTGGGTATATAACCTTTTGTGTGTGTGTGTGTGTTGTGTGTGTGTGTGTGTGTGTGTGTGTGTGTGTGTACATATACTTTGTGAAAACAGATTTATGTTATTTATCGATTCTTTAGAAGGCTCTTTCCCATCCAAGAAGACTTCTTAAGAAAACCTTCGTAAAGAACGTTTCTGCGAAGGATGAAGACCTGTTTCAAAAGTGTCACAAAACGGTAAAATCGCCCCTAAAATGATTTCTTACCTTTAATATTTCCCAGTATTTTATTCACTAATTGTAGAACAAAGAATATGCGCCAATTTCAAAGATACATACGGAAACAGATGAAAGATAACAATTTATTATCTCTCCTTTCTTCCGTAAGATTTCTAAAAGATAACCTAAGACTATTCAATTGAAGGTGCTTATTTTTTTAGTTTTTGAAAGAACAATCAGCGTCCGGGATTATAATTCCTTCAGATAATTCCCATCTCAGAGGCATGCCGCCGTATGACGCGGCCAGGGCCACTGACTCATCATTAGTCCAAGGGACAGACTACCTGCCGGCGCTAGAGAGAAACAATACTCGAATACCAAAAAAAGGAGCCTGATTCAGACAGTGGATTCGTCTGTACAGAGTTTTTGGTAATGTAACGGTTAGTGGCAGTCTTGTACAATTGAATTGAACATAAAAATTTATTTTTATAGTTGTGCTTTAAACCAAGCTGTGAATAGTGTGAATAATCTTATTGTACGATAGTAAATAATTGATCTGAAGTTTCGATTCTTTATTTTTTTTATGTATCTCTTATGTTCTAAAAATATACCTATTGGTATTGTAAAATAGTGTATTTAAATTTTAATCACTACAAGTATTCTCATAATAAAAACGCATGACTGCACTGTCAAGAGGATGCGGCAATCAAAGAAATTCAATATAACGTCATCAATCAGCCACATAAATCAATCAGGTAGGTATAAAATTTACGATAATTTCGATAGTTTCTCAGAGATAAGTTTCTTTATGAACATTGTACGTCCATATTTACTTATACTTACCAAATTTTTTTAATAACCACTAACCCAGTATAGAACACTTCAATACAAAACGGAGGTAATTAAGATGCCTTTGTTAGACCACCGATGAATCAAACTCCCAAGGGATGCTGTGTTTTTAATACTTTTTGTAATATTCTATATATCCGGGAGGTCTGACGAAGTTATGCAATACGACATTCCTCGGCTACCTAGAGTTGACTGCCCTCGTGACATCTCCACACTCTCAAGGTTTCCATAATAAGGTATTTGTATTTGAGTATCGGATTGTGATATCGTAAGAAAGAACATTTTACGAAGAGTCTTTTTATTGAGTTCTTAATTTTTTTGAAGTCTTTTACTGTAACTAATACTGGAGCCATAAATTGGCATAAATGTGTATATTGATAAATATGTTAGTTTGTAAGGCTTCAAATTATTCAAGATTTTCGCAGATAGGCAGGATTAGGTACCTGGACTACTGGATCAGTCATGGCTACATCTAGAAGAGAGGATAGCAATGACCTGTGCCCTAATAATTGTCCTAAGTGACGAAAAATCAAACCCATAGTAGCGTTGTTGATGAGATGTTAGATACTTTAGAGAAAGTAACACAACGACACCGCTAGTTCAAATGATGCGAAAATTGCCTTTAGTGGGTCAGTTTATACCTAAGTACCTACTGCAGCATACTTACCTAAACTTAGAAAGTTATTAATGTAGAGATAAATTCAATAATAAGCAGAGTGCCTATTAACTATCTAGGAATTGCGCATGATAATTTGCATCACTTAACCGAACAATCAAAATCTTCTTACTGCGTAATGGAATTATAATACAAAACTACACATAACAACAATGTTCAAGCAAAATCCTTAAAAACTAAAAGCGTTACTGTGAAATGGAGTCGGCGTGAGTGTAAAGTAAACAAACAAACACGTACGTTTGGCCTGGAAGGTGATGATGAGGTCGCTCTCGTCGATGGCTTGCTGCTCGTCGCCGGTGAGCGGCGTGTCGGAGGAGCGCGTGGGGCGCGCCTGGTCGTGCTCCTCCGCAAGCTGCTTGTACACGTCCATGAGGAAGGAGGGCGCGGCGCGCTCGGGCGCCCCGGCGCGCCGCGGCCGCGCGCCCAGCCCCCAGCAGCTCCTGGATCTCGTGCTCCACCACCTGGCGCTCGTCCAGCGTCATGCCGTGGTGGATCACCGTCCTGGTCGAGTCCGTTGTCGATGTACAGCCCCGAGAGCACGGCCTCGGCCACCGTGAAGAGAGCGAGCCACGCGAGGCGGGTGGCGGAGCGCGCGCCGTCCATGTTCGCCGAGCGCTTACTGCCGACCTGCCCACTCAAGGTGGACCGCCGCCGCCGCATGCCTCCCCTCCGTCGCCTTCACACATCATTTGTTTCGATAACGAAAACACTGCACCGCGCTGACCGCGCCGGACGCGACTCGACCGCCTCCCGCCGCCGCTCGGCGAATTATCTCGTCTCGAGCTCTCGGGATGAGCGGATGAACAATTAACATTACGAGTATATTACGAGCGACCAGCCAATTCAATTATGTCGCCTTGCAAGTACCAGGACGGTACCGTTAACCCGTTTCTGTAATACTGGGTTATACCAAAGTAAAACTCTTTGAATAACGCTATGTTATTACATTATTTTGTCATATTTACCAACACAATATAATAAAAATAAATAAATATTTCAGGACATATCGCACAGCGCCATCTAGCCCCATATATTAATTAGATCATAATAAAATTTTAAAGATAATTTGAGTAATAAGTTCAATGAAATATGTTCCATAAAATATTGGTCAATCAAAGTGAATCTGAAGCTAGTCTGAACAGTGCTATAATTATTCAAATAGGCGTTATAGGATAAAATGGAAGTAATTATTGCAATGGTATTATTTTAAAAGCCAGTGTTTTAATTTTGACTGCACTGGGAGCTATCTCCGACAACTATTTTTAATTTTTGTTATTTAATAAAATCAGTGTTTGTAATCCGTATAAATTAAAAATTTTACACAAATTAGGGTGTGACAAAATAATAATTTTATTATTTAATTACATAAAACAATCATTTCTGCTGTTACTGCAAGCATTTTATTCCCTGCAATCAAGAAAGGTTTAATAATGATATAATAATATGTTAGAACAATAATACCATGTTTAATTGTTACCACAAATTTTATTTACAGTTATAACTATTGTTTATATGAAAATAATTGTACAATTACTTAACATGTAGGTACTTCTTGAGCCGTTTAATTTTTTTTTACAATATCTTACTTACGAAAATTAATGGACAATTTAATGCATCAAAAAAACTTACGTACTTACTTATCATTACATCTAACTACAAATTAAGAAAATAATTACCAATTTTTTTTAAATTAATTCAAACTTTTTTTGTTAAGGTCTTCGATCAATTATACGTAGATGCAAGATTCCGTAGTGACACAACGCAAAAAAAGCGGCTTGAGTTTACTATGCCTACAGGTACCTATTGAGATATACATTCATGTCCATGCATATTACTTTAGTATCACAAAGCCATTTAAATA
>OZ026818.1:8179379-8209671 GCA_964023185.1 Macaria liturata
AAGGAGGGCGCGGCGCGCTCGGGCGCCCCGGCGCGCCGCGGCCGCGCGCCCAGCCCCAGCAGCTCCAGGATCTCGTGCTCCACCACCTGGCGCTCGTCCAGCGTCATGCCGTGGTGGATCACCGTCTGGTCGAGTCCGTTGTCGATGTACAGCCCCGAGAGCACGGCCTCGGCCACCGTGAAGAGAGCGAGCCACGCGAGGCGGGTGGCGGAGCGCGCGCCTGCCATGTTCGCCGAGCGCTTACTGCCGACCTGCCCGTGCCCACTCAAGGTGGACCGCCGCCGCCGCATGCCTCCCCTCCGTCGCCTTCACACATCATTTGTTTCGATAACGAAAACACTGCACCGCGCTGACCGCGCCGGACGCGACTCGACCGCCTCCCGCCGCCGCTCGGCGAATTATCTCGTCTCGAGCTCTCGGGATGAGCGGATGAACAATTAACATTACGAGTATATTACGAGCGACCAGCCAATTCAATTATGTCGCCTTGCAAGTACCAGGACGGTACCGTTAACCTGTTTCTGTAATACTGGGTTATACCAAAGTAAAACTCTTTGAATAACGCTATGTTATTTACATTATTTTGTCATATTTACCAACACAATATAATAAAAATAAATAAATATTTCAGGACATATCGCACAGCGCCATCTAGCCCCATATATTAATTAGATCATATAAAATTTTAAAGATAATTTGAGTAAATGCTGGCCTTTTTCTGGCTCAACGTATCAGCATTGCCATCTAGCGTGGTAATGCGGCCAGTATGCTGGGCACGCTGCCCTCTGGTAGTGGGCTGGAGCACTTAGATTATCTTTAGGCTTTTCTAAAGATTTTCTAAGTGCCCCTATTTGTAGTAGTTAGAAGTAGTATGTTTAGTTTTTCTTCCCTTGTTTTTATATTTTATTATTGTAAATAAAATTCTTACGTATTTGAGTAATAAGTTCAATGAAATATGTTCCATAAAATATTGGTCAATCAAAGTGAATCTGAAGCTAGTCTGAACAGTGCTATAATTATTCAAATAGGCGTTATAGGATAAAATGGAAGTAATTATTGCAATGGTATTATTTTAAAAGCCAGTGTTTAAATTTTGACTGTACTGGAGCTATCTCCGACAACTATTTTTAATTTTTGTTATTTAATAAAATCAGTGTTTGTAACCCGTATAAATTATAAATTTACACAAATTAGGGTGTGACAAATAATAATTTTATTATTTAATTACATAAAACAATCATTCTGCTGTTACTGCAAGCATTTTATTCCTGCATCAAGAAAGGTTTAATAATGATATAATAATATGTTAGAACAATAATACCATGTTTAATTGTTACCACAAATTTATTTACAGTTATAACTATTGTTTATATGAAAATAATTGTACAATTACTTAACATGTAGGTACTTCTTGAGCCGTTTATTTTTTTTTTACAATATCTTACTTACGAAAATTAATGACAATTTAATGCATCAAAAAAACTTACGTACTTACTTATCATTACATCTAACTACAAATTAAGAAAATAATTACCAATTTTTTTTAAATCAATTCAAACTTTTTTTGTTAAGGTTTACTAAGTTTTATATTAACTTATATTAAGGTACCTAGTTTGTAATTATTTAACATACTTCTCCATGAACTTCTTATGAAACTCAGACCTCAGGGAGTCATTGATGAAAGAGTTTCCTTTCTTCTCGGGTTCAGAGCGAGCACAGTTCTTGAACACAACATCATCATCCCATCTTCTCTTCACCTGCAATAAAATTTTGCTTGTTAATTGTAGCAAATTATGCACATTGAAAGATAGACAGCAAAATGCATGATACCATCTTAATAAAATTTAGTTTCCGTGGCCCCACTGGGATTTTTTTCTATTTATATTTCTTATCAGGTATTTCCAAAAAACTCAACATCAAATTAGTAGTTTGCTATTAAACGAGTCTATCTTTACTACCCTAGTAGTTTCAGAGGCTGTATTTTCATATCACAATCATGTCAACGGATAAAAGTGCATCCACATCCGAACACATCCGAAACGCATAAACAACATACACGGATTACACGCGAGTGAAAACCGTTTAGTTAACATATTAACATATGGATAAAAGTGGCCATTTTGAATTTCAATAGAAAATCAGATAAACCAGAGGTCAAGTTGATACACCAGGTCTGTTTACTGTTTGATCTTTGGGTAAGACATACCCCTGGTAAAACAACATAAAACATGTTTTAAATAGAGTTTTGAGTATACAACATACCTTTAGATCATTTTTCTGTCCTGCAGCTGAATAATTCAATAGAGGATTTCCTGAGAGAATATTCTCCATTCTTATTCTCTCTTCTTCTTGTTTTCTTTCTGCATCCTGTAATATAGTAATAAATTAAGTGACTGTGTAAAAAGAAGCAGAATGAGATTATATACAATTAAAGGAAAAGATAAAACTCACAACAATATTAATTAAAAATGTGAATGAGTGCTGGTATGTACAATTGTACATGTAAATGGTACATAATAAACTTTCCTTACTTTCCCTAACAAGTTTTTATATTAATTATCATGACCCATAAATACCTAAGTAAGAATTTAAGTAATAAATAACTTTTTACTTTACTTTAACATAGTTGAGATGGTGATACTACAATAAAATTATAAGCACTTTGCTTTTATGGAAACTTACTAGCAAGAAGTACAAATATTGTGGTTCCACAAAGACTTAAAAACTAAGAAAGATATACTGATGGTTCATATCTCAAATTATTGGTATCTAAACAAAAATCTCACATCTACAAAAGCAAAGGCATAGATTTTTTAGTTTTAGAAATTCCATGAAAAAACATTTTGTAAGGAAATAGCACATGGGCGACTGCACCTTCACCACTCATATACCTAAGCCTCGAAACTATATTACTATAGTGCGCTGTGTCAAAGCAGCCACATTCATAAAACTTTGTGCTCTTATAATTGGCTGTAAGAATGGAGATTTGCAATTGCACAGTATATAATATAACAAATAGGTAGACATAAATAATTTGAGATTACCTTTTTTGCTTGTTCAATTGCTCTCTCCTTTTTGATCTTATTAAGTTCTGCTAATAGAGCTGCAGTGTCATCATCCGAGTCATCAGAATCAGAGGAATCTCCTTCCAAGGGGTCATCAGCATCCAAACTAGCTGCAGGCACCTGATCTATCTTGGCTCGCTTTACAGTCGGTTCATTTTGACGCCGAGAAGAGCTCTTGCCTTCCTTCTCCCTCTCATCCAGCTCCTTACGGAAGTCACGGGAACGCAGCTCATCAGTGGTGCCTTGTCCCTGCTCTCTGTGACAAACATATCATTTCATTGTTAGGTTGCTTGACAGGTACTTTAATCAAAGCCTTACATAGGAGATGGAGACAACTAGAACTATTATTATAGTTAGGACTGTCTGATTTGTACCTGTATTTGAGTTTCGTGTGTCCAGGAAGATCTCTGCTAGAATATTGACGAGATATAGCACTGAGGTCCTTCTCTCCACGACCAGTGCCTCCCCTGGCTGGATCAAACGTGGGTCTGGCTGCTGTTGTCATTTTGTTTCAATCTATAATTACTTTGAAATAAATATGTGATTATAAGAAAACGCAATAAAATAAGGAAAAAAGTGTTGAAATACGGTTGAAACAAACGCGTTTACTCGTTTACAAAATGCAATGCAAATTGAAAAAGCAATACCAAAGAATACTATTACCCTTTTGCAATACGTGCAGTGCAAGTGATGTAGACATGTACTAAAAACTTGACATTCCAGTTTTTTTTTTTACTTTATTTGGATGCATTTGACAACGTTTGATCCAAAAGTAATATTTTTGATCATGATTTCTCTTTGAGTAAGTGATTTGAGATTTCCCAACCCTATGTTTGGGTCAATGCATCGTTCATAGTTGATTTCATTCATTCGTTTCGCATTCATTCGGCGCCATTTTCTTTTTCTAGCGTTTGGTGATAGACGACTAAAAAAACCAAGGGTATAATATAATCTGAAATTATACAAAAACTACCAGAAACCTTTTGGTGTAGGTTAAACTGCCGCTGGATTTCCACATATTACATCAACAAATCTTGTTTTACAACAGGTAGGTAAGTCATTTTTCATATTTGGTAACGAGGTGGAAGGTACGCCATTTTGTGGTTTGAAAGTTGGGTGGTGAAATAATACACGGATAAAGAGATACCTATATCGTTGTCTTATTTTATAATAATGCCAGATTTATTATTGATCTGTATGAAGATATCGGATATCCCTGTTATACCGCTTTATTGCATGTACCGGCAGAGGTTATTAAAATTACTTAGCACCCATTTCAATAATCTACTACGCCTTATGATTTCACCTATGAAGCTATTTATTATAAAAGATATTATGCTGTAGCCTGATTTGTAACTTTCGTAATCTCTGTAAATGATATCCTAACATGGGTTTTTTTTAGGCATGCACTTTCACCACATTAAAAATGCCTTTTTACATATATTATATGTATGTAACTATCTATATGCAATTTTAATGAGCGATTTTCTAGTAGGTACCATAAATTAATGGCGCCATACAAGGAACCGCATTTTGGCCTCAGAGGGGCCTAAATTCGGTATGCTTGTGTAAATAAATAAATCATGCCAATATACCTAGTATCGTTAGACTGAAATGCTCAAACCTATGTTCTATCCTCATGGTCCTCTGCTTTATTTCAGAATGGCTGAAGATTTAGATGTGGAGGCTATGCTTGAAGCCCCCTATAACAAATCGGTAAGTTATTACTCTTATATAAATTATTTTAAGGGAAATAAATCATGGGTGGAAGAATTATATTGTGTATATCAAAATGTCCTACATCCATAAATAAAATGTAACAGCTTTTATATATGTATATCTAGTTGTGAGGCATTAAACTCTCTGATTTTTACTGTGACAATTCTCAATAAACAATAGTAATGATTTATTGAACAGTTCTGTATGTTTGATTTGTTACTTATTAAAATTTAGTAGCTATGTTCAGTATAACACCATCTTAATAAGCATTGCTCATCATGATTTATTATTGTATTATACTCCACCTAAACAAGTTTCTGTTCAAACATGAAAATACATGAAGATATCTTGACTGCCAAAACTGTCATCATCATGCAACTGCATAATATTTCCACTTTTATATCATGTGATATCTACAACAACCCAAGTTGTATCTTATTGTATGCCAATTTTATATAATGTAAATCAAACTTCTGGTACTTATAAACACTTGTTCAAATATGTTTTTACCATTACTAAATTACGGAATCTCATTGTCCAACCATGAATTACTACAATTTATCATCAAATACTAAACTGTATTTTCCTCAATTACGAACATTTAAACATATTTGAGCAGTGTCTCAGACAAAGAACAAAATTACATTGGAGAATCATTTCTTGTATTTATAGAACTTTGTGGTAATAGTCCAGCATACTTCACCGACCTGAACAAACAGAGAGGTATCCACCACTATAATATACTTTTAACTATTTTTTACATATTTTTATTAAAGTAAAGATATTTCAATCAACAAAATGTAAATTTGAAATTCATAGAAAAAATGAGATTTAGTCTGGTATTTTTGAACAAAGACCATGCGCTGATGGGTCGTAAATCTTTTGCAGAAGTATCCCTGTGTGATGTTAGCGCTGTGTGCATCCTTTGTCAGTGGTATTTACAACGGTAAGTGTAGACAGGTTCCACGGCTGACCACCATGACTCGGATGAACATCGGTCTTCAGTACCATAGGAAACACCACACCTACACATTTGTGCTATTTCACAGTGGCTCTAGTGCTGCCCGTGCTGAAATAACACACATGTGCGTACAATTGTTGTTATAAATAAACTAATGCATTTTTTATTTATTCACTCGGCGTGTGTTGCTGTGGCGCTGCTTCTACCTTGTGCTTTGTGTGACAGGATAACACGTCCTCTTCAAAGCATCGCTCGGACAAGTATTCTGATAAGCACAAAGACAAGGACCGAGATGGAGGTCGAAGGTGAGGCTGTTGTATTATCTTGTCATGCTTGTTATGATTCAATAGGATTGCATTCTAATTATTTATTTATTTATTTTGTGACAAGAAATTACATACGAACACATTCAGGAAAGTAAGACAAACACAAACATATTAACTACCCATATACATATTTGATTGCTTAATTTGCTATACTTTCTTTAGCAGTTTTTATATTTCGTAACAGTTGAGCCTTAGAACGTAATATTCATATGTTTTATATTTTTAGGAGAAGTCGCTCAAGAGACAGGAGAAGATCAAGAGACAGGGATTCGCGACGTTCACGGGATCGAGATGATAAGAAGGATAGGGGAGGGGCAGGGGGAGACCGAGAGCGTGACAAGGACAGGAAAGACAAAGACCGCGAAAGGGACCGTGATCGTAACCACAGGGATAGAGACCACAAGGAAAGGGGAGGGGATAAGGAGCGCGACCGGGGAGAAAGAGACCGCGGCGAAAAAGAACGCGAGAAAGACAAGGACAAGAGACGTAGCAAAGAAAAAGAACGCAGTCGTGAGAGAGAACGTAGCCGACCACCCCGGAAAGACAAAAGTGAAGACAAAGATGCAGAAGTCAAGGATTCTTACCGCTCAAAGTCACGGGGTCTTGAAGGAAAACTAGAAGACTTACCACCAGAAGAGAGGGATCTCCGCACAGTATTCTGCATGCAACTCTCTCAAAGAATCAGAGCTAAAGACTTGGAAGAATTCTTTTCCTCCGTCGGCAAAGTACGGGATGTCAGACTTATTACATGCAATAAAACTAGAAGATTTAAGGGAATTGCTTACATTGAATTTAAAGATGCTGAATCTGTGCCTTTGGTAAGTTATTTGTACATTTATTAATATTATCTTTATGCACAAATACATACCTATTTGGATCTGTTCATTGTAAAATTTGACTTATGTTTTGTTTTCAGGCACTCGGTTTAACTGGACAGAAGTTATTAGGTGTACCTATCATAGTCCAGCACACTCAAGCTGAGAAGAATCGTGTGGGTAACACTCTACCCAACTTAGCACCAAAGACCAGCAATGGACCTACAAGACTGTATGTAGGGTCCTTACATTTCAACATCACAGAAGATATGTTGAGAGGCATATTCGAACCTTTTGGAAAGATTGACCAAATCCAACTTATGACTGATCCTGACACAGGAAAGAGTAAAGGATATGGTTTCCTAACGGTAAGTTTCAGTACTGATATAAATTTTGCCTTGTGTTTTTCCACACTGTGTTAAAGGTAGTAATAGTGTACATATAGGCTGCCACTGCTTCTCATACATTTGCATTGAATGAATAAACGAAATATATTATTCAAGCACCTTGAAGTCCATAAACAAATCAATAAAGTAGTTAACCTTAAATAAATGTATAGGACAGGAACAACTTATACCTTATTGAAACTTTGATAGTTTTATGTTTTATTATAAAGGAGACTAGTTAGCAATGAATCATTTGAACCTAGCTCTTATTAAACATATTTGTATGTCCTGACTACACTTATACAATGTTTCAGTTCCATCACGCAGCCGACGCCAAGAAAGCGATGGAACAGCTGAATGGGTTCGAGCTCGCCGGACGTCCCATGAAAGTAGGCAATGTAACTGAGAGGACGGATGGTGGGTCGAGTTCACGATTTGACGCGGATGAGTTAGACCGCGCGGGCGTCGATCTAGGAGCTACAGGACGACTGCAGCTCATGTTTAAACTCGCTGAAGGCACTGGCTTACAGGTAAATATACTTTATGTTGTTAATTACAATAAAGTATGTTTCAACTTGGGGAACTAGTCTCAAGTTTTATCAAAATCTGTCTGGTAGTTTTGAGATGTGGACTCACATGGGAAGGAAATTTATTTTTTAAATTTCTGCTTGTTTAACTTCTAATTACAGAATATTATAGTAATGATTTATCCAATGCTGTTATATCAATATAATAGTTGATTACTGAGTCAAAACAATGTCTCATTACAATATTTACGAGCTAACGAGTCAACAACATTAAAGTGACCTACTTAATAAAATTACTAGTCATTATCAATGTTTATATTTTAATTCTAAGAAGTTCTAGAAGGATAATATTGCTATCGTTTACCAATTCCACGATAAAAGCAAACTCTTGAACAATCTGTCTATAAATGTGACTTCTCTGGTAGCTTAGTTGGTAGTGGCTCTGCCTTATAATCTAGGGGTGCTGGTTCGACTTCTGCGTAACACACGAAATTATGAATATTAAAAAAAAAAACTTGTTGAGTCCGGTCATTTCTATATATGATAAGTATGTATTTACAATAGAAGTAGAAGTATATATGTATTATATCTATTATCTAGTACCCATGATACAAGCTTAAGCTTTGTATGGGGCTAGATGGTGCTGTGTGATAATATCCTGAAATATTTATTTATTTATTATGTTGCAGATTCCTCCAGCAGCTGCGTCAGTCCTGATGGGGTCGAACACCACGCTGGCACAGCCGCAGCCGCAGGTGGCGCCACCTATCGCCACTCAGTGCTTCATGCTCAACAACATGTTCGACCCAGTTACGTAAGTGTACTCGTATCTATCAAGAAATAATAATCTCAGTAATAATCTAATGGTTTTGAAGTGTTTAATACTTTGTGTTCAACTGGCTGAGCGATATTTTTGAAGAGAGTTTGTTCAAACTTAAAATTTGATATAGAGATTAAATTAACACATTGGTAATGAGATAATAATCTCAGATTCGTATGGATCATGGGTCCCTGCCTGGTCATTCCTGTGTGATATCATTATCACTTTATTTATGTTGCGTTATTTACCTTGATTCACCAACCTCAATCTCACTTTTACAGAGAATCGAACCCGAGCTGGGACATAGAAATCAGGGATGATGTCATCAGCGAATGCAATAAACACGGCGGGGTGCTGCATGTGTACGTAGATAAGGCATCTCCGCAGGGCAACGTGTACTGCAAGTGTCCCACGATAGCCACCGCGGTCGCGTCAGTCAACTCGCTGCACGGGCGGTGGTTCGCGGGCCGCGTCATCACGGCAGCATACGTGCCTCTCGTCAACTACCATTCCCTCTTCCCCGACGCCATGACGGCCCTCACGTTACTCCTCCCCACGAGACAACGATAGAATCAAACGAGCACAACGGTGTTGGCATTTACATGATCATTATGATTCAATGAATTGAACTTGAGTGTATACTGTGTTACTTTAATAATATAATTATCGTCTAATATCTCTCTAATTTTTAGGTACATAATAAAATTGATAAGAATATTTTCTACTTTCTTTTCATAGTCTGAAGTACCAGAAAAGATCTCCCAAGTTTCTAAAAAAAATCAGGAAATAGTACTAAAATAAAATTTATTGTTAGGCTTGAGAATTAGTTGCTTTTATCCAATCTATTTCTAAAGTGGCTGGTCCTTTCTGCTTCACAGGCTGGTACACTCCGCCGTACATTTGTAAGCCAATGCTACTGACTTGAGATAAATCCAGAGCTTCATTGTTGGTCACTCTTTTCCCACGGTAGTAGGCTTTGAAGTCGGAAAACTTCAAACTTACTACTGAGAATTCATCTTTTGGAGCCTGGAAATAAAAAGATTTATTCACTAGTGCATTTGCTCTCACAATTTGACATCGCTATTTTTGTAGTAATTGAAACAATATGTACAGAGATCTAAAATACTACCTAATTAATCTAGCTGTGCTGTAAGTCAGAACTTAGAAGAACAACAGATAGGTTCACATTCACACAAACTTTCACTTCTAGTGTGACTGACAGCGATACATTTGAAGCCCTAAAAAGTATTTTTTTACACACTAACAAGAGTTAAATGAAACGAATAGAAAGAAATATTTACCTGAAAATACTGTTCGAACGAATAATTCGGTTCATCATTCAGATTCTTATGCCTCAAAACAACTTTGAAACCATTGAATTGCCCTTGTCCCCTACACTGTATTTGCAGTGTGGTGCATCCTGTTAAATCGTATGATTTTATAGCTCTAATGCCAGCGAACCCAGCTCCATTTAGTTGAGGGTTTAGTAAAGAGAAGAATATTGCTCGTCTATAGGCCATGTTCTTATGTATAACGAGCACTGCTTTAGACATGCCCACGTCACGAACTGTGTCCGATTGTTCCGTCCATTCATCTACGTCATCGTCTTTTGTGAAATCAAACAGATATTTATCATCTGATGCTGCTGCACTGTAATATAACACAAGGCAATATGTAAGTTAATCTTCACGCACTCTTGGACTGGTCTTTGATAATAGAATACCAATAGATAGGTACTTTACGTGCATTGAAGTGTCTTAATTATATCTGGCGATTGACTATGATGGTCGGCACTACTCTTAGTTTATTTTGTATTTATTTATTTTAAATGCAATTACATACTATGCTAACAGCTTACACCAAAACGCACAGTATGTTATAACTTATATACTTATATTTTACAATACCGAGCTTTATAGAAGCTTGGATCACTATTAAATTTTATACAAAAAAATTAGCATAGAATTAAATCAAGTATTGAATAAATCAACCTCAGGGATTTGAGTAATCATATCGTTGAGTAGATCTATGGCGTGTACCGTGGATGAATACCCGGCAGTGTCGGTGCGCACGCGCGCCGGGCCCGCGAGCAGGCGGCGTTTATGTCGTTAATAAGTACAATAAATAGTTAATTCACATCAAAGCTTTGGAACGCATTACCAGAAGCTGTTTCCTGTGAACTACAATCCAGGGGTTTTCTAATCTAGAGTTAATAGGTATCTTCTAGGTACGTAAGCGTGTTACACCTTAGGCTGCAGCAATGCTTAACATCAGGCAGGCTGTAGTCAAGCGAAAACCTATCCCACGTAAAAAAAAATATGATGAAAACCATAATAGCTGACACCCCGTTCCCACTGCAATGACATCTTGAGTTTTGGATTTCAAAACCCACAGGTAAAGCCTGCACAAGCCTAGTTATTTTACTAGTAGTCGTTAGATAAGTACCTACCTACTGGATTAGAAAGTACCTAACTATATTGCAATAAATCTACCAAATATTGGATATATTTGTATATCCAATATGAATATAATTTTTAGTGGTAAGTATAGTAAAGTAGCCAACGTATTCGATATTACCTACTATATACATAACTTATAATACCACCTATCTGCATATTTTTATCGAGATTGTTGGGCAATCCTTACATAGTAACAGTTCCAAAGTATACATAGAAATAGCTATAACGAATAGTCTAAGAAATGTGAAAGTTTGTCCACAGAACTTGTTTGACATACCTGTTCCAAACGCTAGTCATGGTCACGACGAGCACAAGCCAACTCGCACAAATTACAGTTTTCTTAAACATGTTATCAATTAAATTAGCAATGAACAACTATTGGGTATATTTTCTACACGTTTGCTGTACAAGTCTGGGCCACAATCTCGGCTCAGGCACTAAGTTACTTTACAATTTCAGAGTAACAAAGAACATTTGACACCCTTATCAGTTGAATAATGTTATTGACGTCTTTTGTATCGGAGCTACCAAATGAACCCTGCTTACTTCGGTTATCAGTCAACATTAACTTAACATAAATACATACACGTTAAACAATGTATGAGAGTAATGAGTATATATGTCCATTGTCCTATAGGTACATACTAAACATTAGATAGGTACAGAATACATCATAGTAGCTCGGCTAGGCATGCTCAAATTGCTCAATTTAGTATGCATGAGTCTATCAAAAACCTGTTTAAACTTTAACGTAGGTAGGTACCTACTGTTATTGAGTAGGATGTAGGCACCTATCTGTTTTAGAATTGACTTACTTTTGGTCCATGGCCGAATTTTGTTATCTACACACTAGTACCGTTATCACCAGCCGGCAAGTTCTAACTAGAATAAAGAACTCTATAACTATCTTGTTAGGTACTATCTACGACGCAAAAAAGCTTGACACTTGACATGTAATCGCCGTTTATATTACGTAACAGCTGTTGAGTATTGTAAATTATTCCATAGCCAAAAATTGCTGTGGACATGATGAATAGAACCAACAATGCCTGCCTGACAGTCAGTAGACCAAAATTCTGTCTTGTTATTATTGCATTTATGTATTCCACATTTTGGTTCCAGAGCATTTACATAGATGGCGTGGTTCCCCCTTTTTTGCACCTTGACCTTCATTTTTGTAGAGACTATGCGCTCTGTGCTTAAACATTAAAATAAAATCTATACAATATGGCATGGATCCTACTGTGAAATAAAATACATAAATATTTTAACCCATTTATTTCCCACCACCACCAACTGACCCTGGAGGTTTTAAGACCCCGATTTTTCTTAAATGCCTAACAATAAAAGGAGTAGCTGTCAATGTTATGCCCATTCTTACAGGAGCAAATATTTTATGTATTGCATATGCTATGACAAATGTGCCAGCATTGGACCCCACTGCTTTTGCAACAACTCCCTCTCCAATATTCAAGTATTCTAGCCACGAGACTAGGTCGACGCCACTGTAAACAGAAAATCAAGTCAATATCCAGTTTTGTATAAAGTTACTATGTAGTTACAGAAAGAAAATATCTGTTTTATATTTTTTCATGGGGTTAGTTGCCTTGATAACCCTTTTTAATGTACAAAAATACATAAATATTATAAGTTAAGACATACCTAGAAACAAGAAGGTAACAGCTGCCAAGTGAGATCAGAGATATGGACACATGAAATACTACTACTGTCGCACCATACTCTTTGAATGCCTTTTTGAACTTTTCCTTTGTGGATAGGGGTTTTGTATCAGTGGCCTGTGATGCTGTTTGAGCTTCACCCACACTCGCTTCGGGTTTAGGTTCTGTACTCATATTTCTTGTTCCAACAGCTATGCTTTGAAAAAGTAAAAAAAAAAGTTTAAGCCAAAGTGGAACAAGCTAAATTTGGACAAATGGTATTATCACAAGGAGTAGACAGCTTCAAATAAATTAGTCACATAATTCAAAATTTGAAGCAAATAAGTAATTTAAATTCCAGAGGGCTACAAAGCACCAGACATACAGAGCACATTGCTTTATGGTAATTTGGAATACAATTGAGGGACAACATAAACAAAGGCAGTCAAACGAGTATTACAACTCCAATGAAGTTGAACAAAATACTGTGTGACAAATGTGATAAGAATGAGAGAAGCTGATAAAATGAATGATTTCATAAAGCATGAATTGCATAAACAAAAGCAAAAAATGTTGCTTGGTCAATTCTTTTTTTTATATAAAGCTTATTAATGCAGTGGAAAATTTCAATAAATTAGTTAACCATATTACAGTGTATGAACATACTAGAAGCACAACAATGTTGCACTAATAGGTGTCATATAAATATAGTTTGTAGTATGTTTAGTAGGTACATGAATGATAATGTTGTCTTTGTTTTCCATACCTTGTCTCATCCTCCCACGATACTCATTCCTCAAGGTCAGATAGTGAGCACTATGCGAGTGATCAGACAAGTATTTTTGACCTTGACCCCACTGGGAGCCGGGCATTCCCAGGTGAGAGTGGTTGCCAGTGAATGGGCTTGGGACATTACTCTGCATAGAGGATGACAAGCTCACAGCTCCGCGGCAATCATATTTGTTCACGTGGGGATCCGCTTGGACAGTTATGTCGATTTTAGAGATATCCTGCTGCTTTTGATAGCAAGAGTTAATGACGGGCCCCGAGATGTCGCGCTCTCTAAGAGGCGAGAACCTTCCCATTTCAGAGGCATTGATATCGACGACATTCGTGGGAAGCTTCAGAGCGACGGCTTGAGGGAATTTTAGAGCAGTCGTTACGTGCAAGTCTTGTACAATGGGATGAGATTTGCCTGGTGAAAGGAAAATATAAATAGATCGAGTATGTAGATGATACTGAATGTAATAAGTACGCTTGTAATAATCGTTTCTCTAGGACAAGGAACAACGTAACAAACAAAGGCGTAAAAAAGGCCGAATACAGCATAGTAAGCAACTTACCAAGAAACACTTTAGTTACTTGGTTCTTAGCGAAGAAGTAAGAACTCGGTTTCGGATATAGTTTAAACATCTTGTTTGGAATATAAACGCACGTAAGGAATGATAGTTTACATTAAATATCTACAAATTAAATCATTTATATAAAAACAAATTTACATTCGAATCGACTACACACACAACTGACTGACTGAACCCGGAACCACATAAAATGCTTTTGACAGTGACAGTATGTATGACATGGCAGTGATTTTATAAAAAAAAAAATGTTACGGAACAATTAGGTTTTTTTTAACTATCACAAATTATACCGGTTATCTATGACGAGTTACAAGTACACGGTGTGCTATGATGACCACCTCCGGCTTTACTTCAATTCAATCCACTCCACACCCATAAAGGCCTGTTCACACGCAGCGAAGTACAGTAACGAGTTAACTTGCGTCATGTTCTAATTAATAAGTTGATATAGTAAGTAGCGTCCGTCCACACGGGGATAAGTCAAGTTGTGAGCAGCTAAAGAAAAAGTTGAAGAAAAATTTGCAAAATTGCAGTCTCTTGCAGGTTTATTTTTATAATGAGAGTTTTTCGAATTATATAGACATTCGTGTTCGACATTGTGTTTTCATTCCACTTAATTTTTAATCAGCACAGACTAGGTAGATGAAAATCAGTGTCTCAAACTGCAAACAAAACAACACAAGAATGGCGAAGCGAAACAATAAAAAAACACAGTTGTCACTTCCAAGGTAAGTGCTACAAACTAGTGCAACTATAATATAATTTCATCCGTCCACACGGTCTAAACACTGGCAAGTTGACGGGTTGAAGGAGACGCGAGGGAGGGGCGACTTATCACTTGAACTAGCCGGAAAATAGAACCGCGGTCTATGCTAGCTACTGTACTTATTTGACAAGTTGCTACTTAACTTGCGTTTGCTGTTCACACGTGTTATGAACTTAACACACTCCGCAAGTTAACTCGCCACCTTACTTCGCTGCGTGTGAACAGGCCTTAAGAGTAAGGCCTTGGTTTGATAGTGTCGCAATATTTTTATGATAACGTTTTCTATAGTGCGTAGAATAAAGGGCATTATTTAATCACCATCAGCGAACGATATCGCTTACATATTTTTTGCAATAGCAATCTTGTTCTTATCGAATGAGAGTGATCAACTCTGGTGTCGAGTGTTTATCAATTGCCGCCCTCAGGGCTTCTGACATGGCTTAACGACTGCCGCACTAGACAAACAGCCAGGACCTACATTTTAACGTGTCATCCGACCCACGGAAGCGCCCAAAATGAAATGCCACTTTTCGGTCACCCATCCAAGGGCTGACCTCGTCGACCTTTGCTACATTGGTAACGGATGCGATTGACGCTTCGGCAATAGCGGTTGAATTTCTAGACACAACGAAACATTATAAAAATTAAAAAAATAAAATATACTATACAGGCATATTCATAAATTAGTAACTAAAACATTGCCTTTAGAGGCAAAACAAATCAAAGGATCGCTATGGTACCTTCATCAATACGATTTAATCATGTTCTAGGACTTTAGAAACAAAATATTTAGTAAAAATCATACAATTTATTATGAATGTATTTTAAAAATCAATGCATATAAATATTATGCATACAGCTCACATGATATCTTAAATTATACAGATACATAACTATTATAAATAGATTTAATAGGTGAATAATTAATTTTTAACCTGTAAATCTGATATAAGAGCTATGTGATCTGACGGGAATACTATACTGGGAAGGGCTGTGTGCAGCTTTAACTCTTCAACACTCGGGAATGGAACAACCTGTAATGAAAATAAACTTATGAATTTATGTATGTTAGATAATAATAAAAAAAAATACCCACTTCTTACATCAAAATAAAATAGCTGGAGGTCCAATAGAGAATAGTCAGCCTAATTTGAGAGTCAGTTCTATTTTGGTGGCGCCACCTACAGTACTTGTTTAATTAATTTGTAATTTTCCTGACTATTACTAGTATTTGTGATCACGAAAATAAAAAGTAATCTACAATAGGTATTATAATTGTTGACTTGTGTACCTAATTTTTTTATAATGTTAAAAAACAATTACGAAATTAATTCCATCACTACACTTACCTATTGGCTCTTTAACTGTACAGTAATGTAACTAGTTATCTGTCCCACGGAAGCGTCAAATGCGAATACCAATTCTTAAATCAAATCAGGGAGTGAATATTGCTGCTTTATTGTGGTACATATCTTTGCATAATATATACTTGTGTATAGACTACAAATACACGTAGGTATTGTGCCCAAATAAATTAGGAGAGTATTGTAATGCATGTAAATGAATTACTGATACTATTGTAATAAACATTATCACAATTACCTGCTCTACAGCTAAATTAGATTTATCGTAAAATATGTAGTCAAGGCAATCAGCAAAACCATTTGTGAAGTTAGTATATTCAGGGGTTCCACAGGCGCTTGCTAGTGGTATGTTCTGTTGAAGACTTAAGTCTTTCACCGCTTCACTTGAATCTGAAAATAGAAAAAGTTTATATTGGGAATATACCGATAAAATTCTCTCTCTTTCCGAATAAATTATTAGAAAGTAAATTATTAAAAAGGCGAACATTTCAGAGTGAATTGATGTCTGATTTTCACGCTCAAGTGTACGATTACTGCCTGGAAGGCTGCCTTTTATTAAGATAAAAGTATTTTTGACGTGACAACGTCTTATAAATTGGTTTGCCGGGTGACACTTCAAGAAACTGCGTTACGCTCCGCTCACGTTATGCGCTCACAATGAGAGCGAGTGAGAGGCACGCGTCCCTTCCACTCGGGCATGGTTAGCCCGCCTAAGAGCGAGAGAGACAGACATAAAAAGTGAAAGGCACGCGTCCCTTCCACTCGAGCACAGTTAGCCCGCCTAACTGGCGGGCAACTAATAAATGTTTTAAATTGTTACTATTATTTCATCCTTCTTCCTACTATACGAATGAATATTCACATTAAAATTATTTTACCACTCAAAGTCGTTGTCACGTAAAACTTTCGCCCGTATACCGACTTTACAGGCAACAATTTTTTTTTTACAGTGTTGGAGCAACAGATCATCGTAATTTTTGTTATGATGATAGTATGGGGAGTGGTATAGTCTACTTTCTATCCCGAAACCACCAGAGCGTGCATTTTCTATATATAAAAGGTAAGATGATGTGTTTTAAACTCACTAGAGTTCCAGTCAGCTAGATCACTTGGAGCTACTCCTGTGGTATAGAGCTGGTAAATACCACAAGATGGTACACTGTTGAAGTCACCACACAGAATGAGAGATATCCTTTTGTCTGGATTCTGTGAATAGAAAAATTAAGTATGTCATAATAATTCTATTGTATAGTCATCATAATTATATTTGGACAGATATTACACCAGTTATCATTAAACCGTAAACTTAACTGGACGTCACATTAGGTTAGCCAGTGTCATAGGATCCAGAAACATAGGAATGTTTCTGGATCCTATGACACTATATACAGAATAATGACCCGGAATATTTAATTATTTATTAGTAACTAGCTGTGCCAGCGACTTCGTCCGCGTGGAATAATTATTATCATAAAAATGGTTCTAGTGAGTGAATCTTAAAAGATAGACATATACTGTGCCAGACATTTTGTTAGATAATTTCAAGAGAAATAATTCTTTCATACATATTTTTTTTGATATCTTGAACCATTTTCGCAGCGCACGCAACGGAAGCCCTCAAAGATGAATAATTTTCCCCGTTTTTTCCACATTTTCCATTATTTCTACGCTCCTAGTAGTTGCAGCGTGATGTTATATAGCCTAAAGCCTTCCTCGATAAACGGTCTATTTAACACAAAAATAATTTTTCAAATCGCACCAGTAGTTCCTGAGATTAGCGCTAACGCTAACTCTTCAGCTTTATAATATTAGTATAGATCACAATTACATGTCATTATTCTCGGACCTTTTTTTATCACAGAATAGGCCAACGTTTGACTACAGCCTGCCTGATGTTAAGCACCACTGTAGTCTAAGATGTTGCACGTTTGCCTAGGAGAAACCTATTTACTCTGGATTTGAAGACCCCTGGGTTATAATTACCTAATGAATTAATTCTATAGGGGTGTCACAAACTTACAATTTTCAGTAATGTGGAGTATAACAAAATAAGAGGAGGAAATAATCTATTTACCTGTTTTTGTAAGCTCTTAATAACATCCTTGAGCCAGTAAATGACCACACCACCTTGCAATAGTCTTATATGATCTGCGTCAGGATGGAAGTATAAATGTGTGTTTCCCACAACTATTATATCTCTCTCATTATCTAGAGACTGAAGAAATGTGGCACTAGCTACTGTAGACCTGTTCAGCACTCGCTCAACTAAGGGTGTGTTGTCCTTTATTTTGTTCCAGATTGGTTCCAAGCAAGCTTTCTCTTTGAGTGCCGCAGATAGCACAATTTGATCTTGGCCTATACTCCTGCAAAATGGAAGATTAGTACGACAAATAGAGATTAATAGATGGGATTGTTTATTTATCTAATATACATGTAATAAAGCTGAAGAGGGTCAAACATCTGTACATAGAAGATATTATATTAAAAATTATTTGAGTATACTTTAAATCAATAATAGAACACGTATCAGCAGTTTTTAGAATTTTTGTCTGTTTATTTAAACACTCATAACGCAAAAACGGCTGAAGGCGTTCAGCCGTTGTAAGTGAGCATCATTATTTTTGAAATGTTGGTAGTATACTTTTTATTTCATAATAATTCGAGCGAAGCCGCCGGCGTCCTAGTCTATATATGAGTTTACCTGAATCTATCACTTCTGAAGAAACAAGATAGTCCTTCAGCAACCTCTTTGCCCTTTTTGTAAAATAAACCGTCTAAACCTTGGAACTTTAAGAATGGGACAAGGCAATGGTGGAATATTTTTGTATCTACTTCTTGCAAGCATATTATGTCCGCGTTATATCCTGGAATAAGAAAGTACTACATACACAAATCAAGTAATCAAATGTGTTTTACAATTTTATTAATATCACACTGAATAAGTGCAGGTTTCAGTAAAGATAAATTTTCATAATGGAGTACAAAGGATTTTGAGTGTAACACCATAATGAGTATTAGTGCAAGAGCAACTGACACAGTTACAATAAGATTGTACAAAATAATTCATGCTCAGCAACTAAATTGAAAGACACATGTCCTCGGATAATTCGTGATAGAGGTAAGTAAAATCTTTTTTTTTGAGATTTAGTTTAGCATTTTGAAGTAATTTACGAAATGAATAAGGCCATACCTACTTAATTTTAAGAAGTTACAACTGATTGAATATCTTAATTGGGATAATATAAAAAACCATTCATATACTGGTGTATATTTTACCTATTAATTCCTTAAGAATGAGTTGCTTCCTATAGTCAATATGTAGTGCATAGGGTGGACAATATGGGTGTAAAACTGTCCTTGTATGGTCAGAGTCACAATATAGATCTGCAAGTATGTTGTAGGTTACACATCGGAAACTGAAAAAAGATACAATAAGTACATAAAAAAAGATTACTTTGTATATAAAAACACACCCAATCTAACTAAAATGAAATACTAGAGAGTATTACATAAATCAAATTACCAACTATTGTGCATTACAGTTATACAATCCATGTGTTTATAACTTGGTAACTAAATTTCAACACATACAACAATTATTCAATATAATCAATTAATTCATATATCTTAAGTTTGTAATGTTTGAGCTAATAGAGTTAGTGTTTTGGCTCTATAAAAGATCTGATAAATTTTTGGCAGTGCGAGCCGTTATTCTATCTTGGCAATATTTATCATTAAAATGATATTAATCAGACATAAATCATTTTAATTTTATAAATTCCTTAACCAAATATTTCACTAAGTTTTCAATACTGAATTTACCTTTGATTTTCGAGTTAAGTTGTAAATAATAAAAAAAAACTGAATTACCTTTGTTCTTTGAGTTTAGTTGTTGTGAACATGTGTCGTGTTTCAAAAGGGCAAGTGCCAGGTCCGGCCTCTATAGCATTTTTAGACACAGCTTCCACCGCTGGACCAATGTTTACTCCATCACCTGTAACACAAACAAGGTTTGTTGATTCTTTCTTCTAATCTAATGAGAGTAGCCAACTCTAGTGCTGAGAGTTTGTTAAGGTCCTCTTGTATGACTTAACAACTGGTATTAATATCATGTTAAAATAGAAAACATAGAAGTAATAAGTATGATAATAAGTTGGACGGAGAAAAGCTTCATTCTTAAAGTTTGAATGAAGAAATGATGGTGTCAGAATCATTTAGGTTTTAGGTAGCTTTGTTGATATTCATGGTACTAAAGGTGTAATGTATGTCAATAAGTAGGTAGGCTGATACTCACTTGGTATGCATTCCAATTTCAATTTCTTTCCAATGTGTTGAGAGCTAGGTGTGTATGTATACCCAGTTCCAACGAGCTCCCATTTTATATGATCTTCACTAACTGTGTTTCCTTTCTCATTGACAGCCAATCCACAATACCAGTTGTAAATACATTTGATCTTGTCTGCATACTGAACTTGGAAATGCTCCGGGTAAACAGGGAATCCAGCCAAAACACTCTGAGGTAAACTTATACTTATAACCCATGGAGCATTAAATACAGCCTCATATACTGAATCCAGTATTTTTAATTTGATGGGCCCTTTCAAAGTGAATAGTTCTCTGCATGTAGATTCAGCTGGCACTGGGTTGTCAAGATCAAATAATTGTATTCCTATTTCAGTAACTTCAGCATTTTTATTTTTCTTGTTTCCTTTGTTGATCACTTTCTTGATATTTGCTTCGATTCGTGTGAATAATACCTGGATAGTCTCTGTTGGATTTCTGCTGAGATTGAATTGCCTTACTGATTCCTTGACTTTGAATAAGAAAGATATATCTATTTTTTCTTCCTGTTCCACGTACCGAAAGTAAAACTTATCTTGATTCATTGTGTTTCTTTTCGAGAGACCTGTAATTGAATAGCATCTACGAGTCCAGTTAAACAATTTGATAATCATGCCCAATAAATTATCTCTTAACCGTAAAGCATTCAGAACATCAATGAATTATTTGGAATATTGAATTTCTTGAATCTTAGAATTCTAACCTCAATAAAATTGTACACAGCTGTTTTTTTTAAATTAAACTGACTGATAACAAATGTCAACAGCTGTCTCTTTGACATTTAGCTTTTTTTGCAATGATGAGTTTTTTAATACCAATATGCGTTTGATTTTGTCAGGATAGCTTTAATATTATTTAGTGCTAGCAATTCAGTTTGACCAAATTGACAACGTGTCGAGCTGTCAAGTGAATTTGTACGCGTTGGCCAACCCATCACTTATTTTTTGAAGAATTTGATCCGATTGGACTTCATTTCGCTACTAAACACAGTTCATGAATAAAACGTTTTCTGTGTGAAAGCATCAATAAATTTATAAAATGGTAAACATCAGTGTCAGTGTGTACTTGTTTAGAAGTTTTCGATAAGTTTCTAAAAGTGGCCTATTTATATTTTAGCCAGCATCACCAAGTTCTACATCTGTCGGCTCTGGCAGCCGATCCCCGAGCAAGGCGTCAGCAGCTCCTCGCTCCGCTAGCGGAGGCACCGTGCGTCAAAGAAAAACCACGACCACCACGACGGCAGCTAGGAACCGCAGCACAGGCGCTGGATCCGGTGGCATGTGGCGCTTCTACACTGATGATTCTCCCGGAGTCAAGGTGTAAGTGTTCTATCTGCATTGAAACATCAGTGACATGTCTCTTTCTACATCTCTCTTATACCTGAACTTTTATAAATGATTTCAATCTGTAGTATTATTTGCATGATTTGGTAGAATGTAACAACAATATTCTTATATTCATACTTTTGGCATATGTTTAGTTGTTCTTGTAGTGTAATGAGAATGAGAGGTAAACACAGTATACCCCAAGAGGACTGATAGTGTAGGACCTATCACCCATACCAATATAAAATTGAGATTGTACTTCATTTTAATTTTACTATTTTTTTTTCAGTGGCCCTGTCCCAGTGTTGGTGATGTCTCTCTTGTTCATTGCATCAGTCTTCATGCTCCACATCTGGGGAAAATACACCCGAGCGTAAACCTGTTGAAATACTTTAATGATAACTATTTGTTAAGAGTGAAAGGTGTATGAATTTTAAGGTTGCTTAGATGTAATATAAATTTTTATAAATTATGTAATTTAAATCTAATTCTGAATTAAATTTAAGTCCAACAAGTTTGTATTCATTTCGTTAATAGGTCTTCTATATCTCACTTAAAATTATTTTGAGTAATTGTTAGGTACATGATTGAAATAAAAATTACTTATTCTCACAATACTAGCAGTACCACAGTGTTATCTGCGTCAACCAGATTTTAAAATTAGCCAATGTATACTCAAACTATTCAAAAGTGTGAAATAGCAACAAACTTACACATTTCCACTCACTGTCTGCCATCTTTATAATATTAGTGTGATACCTATACAATACTATTCATAATATCATAAAGAATTGCAGTATGTATTAGTGTAAAGAGAATATAAATTACAGGACACATCAAATTTAAGTTCTATTTTATAGACCTAAAACCCTAGAGGTAATAAATTTACTAAAAAAAACAAAATGTACAAATACAAAATACAAGTTTATTAGTTAAACACTGATTGATTGATTCTTACAAACTATAAAAATAAAAATGTAAAAAAAGTCATAAATGTAAATAATAAAAAATAATCTATTTACAAGTATCAGCCTTATTTGAAATTTCATTCAAGTAAAATATATGAGATATTAGAAGAGGAGCTTTACTTATACAATACATACTTATGTATAAAAACTTATGACATTATAAGCTAAACTTAGATTTTATAATAGTAAAGAAAAAATAGTCATAAAAAATTTCATTAGCTGCATCATTTCAGACTGATTTGTCACTGGATAAAAAATACTAAATTGATTTACCACTAGCATTAATTAAAAATACAAAATAATACTACACATAGCTGCAAAAATCAGTGTTACAACATATAACACTAGAAATAAAACTATGATTCTTATCATACATAAGCTTCAACTCTTCTACCTTTTATTCTGTCGAAGAATTGACGCCATGATACTATTGTTTTTCCTGACCATATCCAGACACTGGATGTGATGCCCACAATCATTGTCATGAGATATTTTATCATAAACATTTCAAACTTGGGCCTGTCTGTTTCTTTATGCGTGAAGGGACATGGGACAGAGTATTGTGGTGTTGAACACATATCGCGGTGCCATGTTATCATCCAGTCTTCGAAATTTGCCTGCTCATAGAAGAGGCAAGCAATGACAATCAAGGCAGGCACCGTATACAAAACTCCAAAGACACCAATCCGTATCATGAGCTTCTCTAGTTTATCTGTCTTAGTTCCATCATGTTTCATGACTGTTCTGATGCGGAACAGAGATACGAACCCGGCTAGCAGGAATATAGTTCCCAGTACCAAGTACACACACAATGGTGCCAGTACAAAGCCTCTCAATGCTTCTGCATCCCACAGTCCAACATAGCACACACCTGATAGGATGTCACCTGGAAAAGAAACATATTATTGCTACAATTTAATTTTGTTGTGGAGTAAGTACTAATAAATCAAATCATGATGTTTATTTAACCAGGTTGAAAGTAATCACTTTTTGTCAGCTATATCATAAATTAATATAACTAAAAGCATTTTATACTTGTTTATGTAGCACAAAATAAGTGATTAAAATTCAGCTAGGTAAAGATATCTTGTTTAAAAGATTATATATTTCAGATTATGTAATTCTTTGCCTGTATGTGATAAGTATGCTTAACTTTGGAAAAGTTATACATGTTAGTTAATGAAATTTTCTGAAAACATAAATAAACTACCCAAGCTAAAAAGACTAAGCCATTTTCTGTCCTTAGTAACAGTAAAATACAATAGGTTGTTATTTGTAATGTTTTGACACCACTATCATTAGTAACAGGGGTCAGGTAACTTATTTGTCCCAGTTAAAGAACAATTATGTTTAATGTAATGTTCTATCCAGGGGTCAAGTAACATATTACAAGTAATATAAAGTAAGATACTCCTTGACTCAACTTACCATCAACTTTTCCCATGGCTAAAATTGATATAGTTTTGATAGCTGGTACAGCCCAGGCTGCGAAATGGAAGTATTGAGAGTTAGCTTCAATGGCCTCATGGCCCCACTTTAATCCTGCTGCCAAGAACCATGTGAGGGTCAATACCACCCACCATATACTGGAAGCCATACTAAAGAAGTACACCACCATAAAAAGTATGGTGCATGGCTCATGTTTTGTGCCCTGAGTGATCACAGATATGTTGGGCAAGGGTGCTCCACTGATTGTCGACGGGAATGGCCCCTGGCAGCTTATACTGTCTCCAGCGATCCATCCCATCACATATGCTGCAGCTACCATCAAATAACAAACAGACAAAAATATAATAGGTCTCTCAGGATATCTAAATCTATCTGTATCTATCAAAAATGTCAATACAGTAAACAAGCAGCTGAGTGTGCACAAGGTGGCCCAGATACCAATCCAGTAACGGGAGAACCTTTTCTCATCTCGACTGAAAAACATTCCATTGCATGGAGCTCCACAGTCATGTTCAACTTTGTCCCCCACTTTCAGTGAGTATTCCAGATCCAAGTTTTTAGGAACTTTGAATTGTACAGGACACACAAACCCATAATCTTTGGCCCCCTGCAACTTTGTGGGGTCCCTTTCAACATTTGATTTAAAATTTACTTTTGGTAGCTTTGTTTCAGAGTGCTTTCGAGATTCATGTGTATTGTTATTATCTCCTACACATATAACGTTTTCGTTTGTGACCTCGGGAAACTGTTCACAATCTAATTGTTTAGGCCAGTGGGATCCAAAGTCTATCATGAGCTGGTCACAGTTTCTCTTGGCAGACTCACACAGGTGTCTGCATGGAGGTATGGCCTCGTCTAGTATTGTGCATACGGGGGCATAAACGGAACACAGGAAAAACTTCAGATCAGGAGAGCAGTTGACCTTGATCAATGGAGTAAACTGGTGCACTTCAGGCCCTGCCTCTTCTTGTTTGGCGTGATTGAGAATATTAGGGAAAATGGTTTGATTGTACCTTATCCCTTGACAAAATTTTATCGTAATCGGTTCGCAGCGACCATGATGAGGTAAGGAATCACCTTGAGAAACAGTAACACGATGAGTTTCAGTGATCACGAAACAATAAAACACTGTGGTGATTATAATCCACACTCCTTCCATGTTTGAAGCGTGTTAATTTTTTTGATGTACGGGCATATACCACAACTTTTTGAAGAACTCATGTGTAGAAAACGATTTTGTTTCTCATTTTAAGTTTAAATTATTGTAAAAATACTGTAAAATCACTAAATAATAGAAATATAAATTGTTGTTGTATACAGAAAATCATAGAGAATGAGCGAAAGCATATTTTTTTCAACGTTTTTGATTGAAACAGATACACAATATCCTCCATGTTTTCAGTTTTTTGGTCTCTTTCGGACCACAGCTGTACGAAAAGGACAGACAACTGTAAAATCGTGTAAAACCCGGAACCGTTTTCAAACTCATCCCAATCCCAACTGTCAAAGTATCTCTCTTTAGTCTATGATTTTCTTTTTATATCAATAAATGTCAAATGGTGAAATGTACATAATCATTAATCATTAATCGTTGAATTTGCCGTTTGTTTTGTTTTCGTTTTAATAATTTTGAGCACATACTATTATTGAAATAATTATTGATGGTAATAGTAAATTATGTGACTATATTGCTTTCGGTACAGGTAATCCTAGTCTCCTATCAATTACCGTGTAATTATTAGAAATACAAGATACTCGAATCTAAAATGGATCTTGCTAATGAAAATTTAGACTTTGGAAAACTTGTGAATATAAATGGCAATGCGGAGAATATTACTCCACATAAAATAGCTGTTGTCGCTTTTATTAGAGAATATGGGCTACTGAAAATGGAAGGTCAGTATAATATAATAATATCAATATAACCTTACACATCCATATACTTATGCACTTACTAAACATTCAATTTATCATAATAAGCAAAAAAATATTCCATACTTATATTTTTAATTTCAGCTAAAAAGATGGTGGACTGTACTGTTTCACCTAAGTACAGAAAGGATTTTTGTATGCTGGCTTTAAAATTAATCCAGGTAATTACCACCAAATCGCTTTTACAGTTTTGTCTTGATAAATTGACATTGTTGACTAAATTTTCATGCATAAATTACACATTACAGTGTCCAGACATGGAGTTCAAAGAGCTAGAAAGTTTGTTAACAGATGGTCGCTACCATTTGCTGAGTGTTCATTTGCAAAACTTCTGTGTAAGACTACAAAACATCTATGTGAATGGCATAAGTGCCCTGATGGACTGTGTCACATCCACTGTGGATAAATTGATGGAAGATTCCATGCAAAGTGAAGTGAATCCTTGTATTATCACTAGGTATAGTGTGCTTGGTAAGTGACTTATAGTAAACTAGTGAACACCTGTGGCTTTGCTCGCATTATTTTAGGATAAAAATACCCTGTGATACTCCTAAGACCTAGTATGAGGTCTACATACTAAAAATCATGATAATCTGTTCAACCGTGATGAGTGTTTACATAAGATGAATGTATAATGATGAGAAAACTGGTGAAACATGTTTTATTATCAATTTAAAGTATACCCAATATTTTTTTTTTCTATTATCTTCTATGTTCACATTTTTGACCTTCTTCAGCATTATTGTATGTATTTATTTATTTATCTATTCATACTTGCACACATACATTTTTATAAATGTATAGATAAGCATTAGGGTTCTAAGAGAAATATGCTACTTTTTATCTTTATACAATATGAACAAAGGTGCAGGCCAGTAATCATATAAAAAAGAATGCTTACTGTAGTAGTAGTAGACTTTAAAGTAATATAATTTTTAAAAATGCTGCTATATATATTGAAATACTTAAATGTTTTGATCTTTGTGTTGTTAATATTGCTGGCAGCAAATTCTTATTATGAAAATGTTGATTTTGAAACGGTGACATTTGCTGACAAATTTTTAGATAGGTATATAAGGTATACCAATGTATTAATTATGATATTCTTGTATTATTTCAGGCCTATATTTAAGAAGAATTATAGTCCATCTGGACAAGTTAACATTTGTGCAAGTTGTATCACTTTACAAATCATTTTGCTCATATTACCAGAGGGGAAGGCCAGGGCTGATGATAAGATCCTTGAGTAAAGAGGTAATTTGCTGTAACATTATATTTTGTACCTAAGGTCACAAACACTTTTTTAACACTTTTAAATTTACTTTATGTGCAAAAACTATAATGATTCTATATGTATAGTATATTCAGTATATAGTAACTATTAGTTGTTGTTAAATATATTATTACATATGCTATATTACTTTACTAAATCATTCATAACCTGTACATGTACAGTCTTAACTTTATACACTCTGTCTTAAACTTATTTAATTTTAGGATTGAACAAAATTTTATCCAATACATACTGGCAACCTTATATTGTGACCCCTCCCTTTCTTTGCATAGTGTATTTCTATAAGACTCCATGTTGAATTCAGTTTTACAGAGTGTTTAAACATACATACACATCAATGGTTTCACAATTTAAAAAATAGGTATTTCAAGACATATCACACAGCGCCATCTAGCCCCATACTAAGCAAATTAATAAATAATAATTAGTATGTACAATATGTACATATTGCATTTCAGAAACTAAACAACATGGATGGTCACACGGGACCAGCCTCTTCCCCAGCAGCATTGGATGAATCAAAACCCTTTGAACTATCAATGAGAATGAACATTGATAGAGAATGGTAAGGAATAATACTTTAAAAAATACTGTCGATTTATTGGTAGTTGAACGAAATTTGTAGTTTAGTATACTGTAAACTGCTTTGTTGAATGTATATTATAGATATTAGTTTTATATTTTCTTTGTCAAGTAAAAGACATAAATCACCTAAGACATTAAAGCTGTATACTTCCACCTATAAGTGTGTATCTTCTACCAGTGTGATGGAATCCAGATTAGTCTGACAGCCTATAACTAGCCTTTATTTAAATCTCGTTTTTTGTCTGTCGCCTTAACAAATGTCATTCATATTGATTCATAAATACATATATGAAACTCAAAGGTGACTGCCCAAACCACTATCAGCGCACAGCCCAAACCACTGGACGGATCGGGCTGAAATTTGGCTTGTAGGTAGATGTTATGACGTAGGCATCTGCTAAGAAAGGATTTTCGGAAATACCACTTTTAAAGGGGTGAAATAGGGGGTGCAAGTTTTACTACTTAATGCAAGCAAAGCCGCGAGCACCCACTAGTCTTATTATAATAGTATGATTTGGAAAGTTAAATAAATAATAAATAAATGTAAAATATTGCAGCAATTTTGAAGAGCGCCAGTGGTCACGGAAACAGGCGGAGTTGTTCACGTCCCAGCAAGCTAACTTGCTACAAATCAACGAGAAGAGAGCGCTGGCTCCCAAACAGCTGCAGAAAACAATCTCACAGATCATCAATGATATTCCCGATTATTCTGATGTGGTGAGTTCGAGTTCATACTAACAACACACCTTGCATACATAGATATATATACACTTTATTAAAAACACCAGCATAATACAGAAATTCACAAAAAATATTAAAACTTAAGCCTATCGTCTTAACTGGCGACCTTATCGCTAAGAGCGATCTCTTCCAGACAACCAATCTGGCAGGGATAAGACGCAAGTATAATGGTAGACGAGGTGTTTTAAATGTACGTGAAATTACATAAATACATATCATAAAATAAACATACATAAATAACAAAATACACTAATACATACTTCTATACATATAATGCTAAGTAATAAATATATGTCAAATAACGATAACTACAATAGCATATACTTTCTATTCAACTTCAGAGGACGAATACAGATTAAAAACTTTGTTACTTGCATAATCACCGCTATTAACCATAATGGCTATTCTGTCATTCAGACCAAAGTGAATCTATACAATGGCTTACTGCCATCCTCCTCCTCTAGTCGTTTTTCACATTTATCGAAGGACCGTGGCTCTGTTACAGAATTAATTATTTTCACCTTTCATATTAGCTTGAGTCAAATAAACTTAAAACACAGGGAATACAAATCGCTAATCATGTAAAATAATACAAAACATGTTTATTTTTTACATCTTTGTTTGATCGATTTTTCCTCAAAAACTAAGTTTTCTATAATAACCCGATTTATCAATGCTTTAACGAATCAAGTTATTATGTGAAAACGTAGAGTTTTATAAATGGCGACCAATACCATTTCATCTTGTTGGACGTTGTTTATAAAACTCTTCTTTATTGTAGCATTTTTTTAGTGTTAACAATACCAGTACCACTCCTTTTGATTATGTCTAGTATTTTTTTCTTTCTCGCCAGCATTTCCTGAGCTTCCTAAACTGCATTCGCATGAAGGAGTTCTGCGGCGCGCAGGACTCGCTGTACAACTGCTTCGACCGCTCCGTGTTCGCGGCCCCGCCCGGCGCCGCGCCCTCCGCCTCGGAGAAGAACAAGTCGTACAGATACGCTGCCCTGAACCGGGCTGCTATGCATACGCAGTTTGGACATAAGTATGTGGTTTTTATTCTTAATAAAATGTTACTGTGAGTACTGTATCATTTCTAAACAAAGTCATGTAAAACGTGTCTGGATTTTGGCGTCTCGTAGTAAGAAGACTTTCAAGTATTACCAAAATGATAAAAGTTCATGACTCATGTCCAGATTATTTTGAACTCATCTTCAAATAATTTTATAAATTAAACCATAAGGCAAGTTTAACACTTAGACAGAATAAACACCTATAAGATTAATTCAATAAAATTAGCAGAGCAGAGATAAGTTACTAAACCTAACAAGGAATCAGATCAGATCCAATTATATGTAGATATAAATTGTATAATGTACATACATTACAATAATTACAATCCAATTATTTAAGTTGAGTGTTCTATTGTCA